>PJEM01008066.1:49205-87144 GCA_004023845.1 Helogale parvula | reverse complement strand
TTAACTTCTGACCTAAATGCAGCACTTCCTTTCACTGTGAACATAGAAAACAAAGCACCGCGGAACTAGCAGGACCTGTGACTTGGTCACCGAGAGAAATCAAGGTTTTCACGTCCTGCGACCGTGGGAACAGATACTCCGAAATACTAGTTTTACTCAGCACTGTTTTGAAATGGCAGTGTTTAGGTGCGCTGATAGGTCTTGTTATTTATTTACTTATTTAAATGTTCATATTTGAGAGAGACAGAGTATGAGCAGGGGAGGGGCAGAGGGAGATGGCGTCAGAATCAGAAGCAGCCTCTCGGCTCTGAGCTGTCAGCACAGAGCCCGACAAGGGGCTCAAACACGTGAACCGACGAACCGCGGGATCATGACCTGAACCGAAGGCGGAGGCTTACCCGAATGAGCCCCCCAGGCACCCCCGCACCTCGTTATTTCACGCATCGATGAGGAAGCTCTTGTGTCATGGGCTTTCCGCAAGGCTTAAACGCTGCATTCGAGTATAGTTGGTTTCCTTTGTAGTTTATTTTCTGTTTTCAGACCTTTCTCCTGAGCGGTCTGTGGGCCTTGCCAAGCTGGCTGAGAGGGCGGCGGGGGGCACAGATCGGGAGCCCTGCTGGGTGCGTGGTGTCCATTTTGGGTGTCACTGTTTGTTTACACACGCGTTGCCCAGGCGACGGCGGCCACAGCAGCGTGAGTCACCAGTGTGTTAAGTCAGTTCTGAGGGGTGTGAGCAGATAGTTCACTGTCATCATTTCCATCTCCCCACGGAGGGCAGCGGTTCCCTGGTGTGGGTGGGAGTGGGGACAAGGGGCAGCCCCAGGGCTCCGATAACGGGGTGAGCTAACTCAGCTCCCTTTCTTAGGTGCCGGCCCCCGGGGCAGAGAAACAGCGCTTTGCCTTTTGAATCTGGTGTTCACCTGGCTGGCTCCTTGTTCGTTTTTTAATTTTAGTTTATTTTGTTGTTTTATTTAGTCCAAGCTGAATGTGGGGTTTAAACTCACATCCCTGAGGTTGTGAGTCACATGCTCTACCGACTGACTCACCCAGGCGCCCCTCTCCTGGTTTGATAAGAAGGGGTGTCCGGACGCCGCGGGGGCTCCGTCAGTTGAGCGTCCGACTTCGGCTCAGGTCGTGATCTCACGGTCCGTGGGCTCAAGCCCCGCGTGGGGTTGATTTTTTGACTCCTAATGAGTCTGAGAAACACAGAAAATGGAAATGATTCACACAGCAGACGTACCCACAAATATGGGATGTTTAGGCTTAGATGGTCTAAGAGGAAGGAAGAAGAGTGAACTCTGCCCTGACTGGGTGTGGACTCTGTTTCTAATTCTTTACATGTATCTTATTCTCACACTGACCTCCTGGTGTGGGACTCTCGCTGCCCCTGTTCTACAGACCAGGGCGCTGAGGCACAGAGAAGTTAAGAAACTTGCCCAGAGCCACACAGCTAGCAGACGGGCTGCTGTGACTTCGTACCTTAACTGCTCTGTCAGAGTGGCTAAACAAGAAGACACTTACAGGTTAAGAATAAAGTCCATTTGGTAAACGTGATACGAAGAGGAAACCATCAGTTTGAGAACATCAGTAGCTATTTATTTACAAAGTACGTGTCTCCCAGATTCACAATTGAACTTTTTTGTAACGAAGGTCACTGTCCCAAGTGAAACTTAGCCGGATGCAACTTAATTCCAAGCTGAGGTCGCCTCCCCGCCTCCCTGTGGTTTTGCGTCTGTCCTGCGGTCTGTGGGCCACGCTCCCCCCTCTCCAGGGGAAATGACTTGTGCGTGTGGCCGAGGGCCTTTCTTGTCACATACCGCGCTGCACAGACGGGGCCTGCAGGTGGCCGTGCGGGTCGGGAGCAGTGGCTCCTCTGGTTCCCAGTTTCCAGGGGCTGTTCTGTGTCACTTTTTGATTAAGAAACCTGGGGTCATGACACCTCCGTCTCAAGTGCAGAGACTTCTCCGCCCACTTCACCTCTGAGTCTCCCTGGAATTATCTTTTTCTGAAGAAGGCAGGAAGGTTATGAAGCAAATAAGGTTTCAAGACTCTGTTCTGTTGTTTACTTTTACTGTCCAGTGACGTTAAGGACTCAGCCAGCGAGTGTTCATGGCGTGTCTGGCTCCTCTGGGACTGGCTGTGTTTGAGCTCCAGCCCAGCTTCTCCGGCTGAGGACTGGAAACAGCTCCTGACCGAGGCAGGGACTCCGCTCTGGGCCAGGCCAGTGCCGGCAGCCTCCGAGGCTCCGGCCGGCGGCCTGCGCCAAGTTGCTTCCTGCCTCGCTTGGGCGAGAGAAGCGGAGGGGGTCCGGGAAGGTCCCTGTGCCACTTGAGTGTTCCAGATCGCTGCCGAGCATCCAGGCCTGTGGCGAAGGCTGCTGAGCCGCTGCGCACAGACCCGGGGTCGCGGGTGCGTCCTGCCCTCCGCCCTGGCCCCAGGCGCTGTGCCCATGGAGAGCACGAGCGACATCGTGTCCCGTGCCCACTGCGCTCATTCACTTGTGTCCACACAGCCCTGGGCATAACGAGCAGCGTGCACGCTTTACCTGCCAGCCCAGAACTTAACTGGGGGCCTGGGCACGGGGGCTCACTGGCCAGAGCGTGGGCTGGACCCCCTGTCCCCACAGGGCCGTAGCTGGGGTCCTGGGGCCCCCGGAGCAGGGCTGACGCAGCGACCGTGCCCTTGTGGACCCTGGATGTTCTTCTCCTCACTTCTTTCCTGTCTCTCTGCCCGGTCCCTCCAACCCCTTTCACCAGCTTCCCTCGTCTTCAGGGCTTCTCCATCCCTGACTCTCCACCCTGAGGAACTGACAGAGCTTTTAAAAGGAAGCCTTCACGGGGCACCCGGGTGGCTCAGTCAGCTAAGTGTCTGACTTCCACTCGGGTCATGAGCTCACGGTTTGTGAGTTCGAGTTCCGTGTCAGGCGCTCTGTTGTTAGCACAGAGCCCGCTTTGGATCCTGTGCCCCTGTCCCTCCCTCTGCCCCTCCCCCGCTCATGCTCCAACACTGTCTCTATCCCAAAAATAAACAAACATTAAAGAAATAAATAAAACAAGCCACACGACCCTCCCTGGACATGGTCGTTTTAAGCGTGTAAGTGCGTGCTGCTGTCAGTGTTGGCGCACCTGGCCCGTGTCCCTCTGCACCCTCTCCTCCCGAGGCTGCACACCAGCGACTCCGAAATCTGTGCCCACCTCCAACACCCCGTCCTCCCCCCCTCCCCTGCCCAGGCTCCTGTACCAGCTTTGGCTTAGCATGTCCACTGCCGGCATTTCCCCCCTTCCCGTCCTCACACGTTTGTCTTGATAAGTGTGACACGGTTTACCCCCTCTGCGTCCTGCTGGCCATCAGCCGGCTCTGTTAACTCTTCGTGCACGTGCCTCTCAGACGGCTCTTCCGACCCCACTGCCACCACCCTGGATGAAGCCCCCGCCGTCCCGTCCCCCTCTAGCCCTCTCCCACTTCCAGCCGCTTCCCCGCTCTTCTCGCTGATTCAGAGCCCAGCCGGGCTGTTCTCGGTCCTCTGTCGGGTCGTGCTGTTCCTGGACCTCTCACTGCTCTTTGGATCAGATGCGGGGTCTTCTAGGACCCCGGGGCCTGGCTCGGGGCCCTCTGTGCAGCCAGCCTCGCTGTGGCCTCCCCCTGCAGCCTGGCCTGCCCCGCCGTGAACACTCCTCTCTCCTGTCCTCTGGTTCTCAACTCAGTGTGCCCTCCGCAGAGAAGCTCGTCCGGAGCGCCCATTGTAGGGCCCCCCCCCTTACTTGCTTTGCTGCCTTCATGGCCTCCTCTCTCTCTTTGCTTCGATCACGGTAATGTAAGCGCTGATAGTAAAAAGTCACCTTCCGTGGGGTGCTCCCTGTTAGCCAGGCTTGCGCTGAGCGCTTGACCTTGAGCCCATCAGGACACACACGCTGGATTTCAGGCATGCGACCCTCTCCTTGTTACGTGATTTTTTCGGATACGGCACAATCGTGTATCCACACTGAATTGGCCATTTAATCCTTAAGTTCATTTTTCAAGGCCTGAAGCTTAGCTTTCATAGAAACAGCTCTTTTTTTTGTGTGCTCTTCATGAAATAAGCATAATTATATGATCACATTAATAAGCAGAAGGGGCATGAACAAGTTTGGGAACAAACACAAATGACCATTGGCAGGGAAGGAGCTGGGTTCGTAAGCGCCCAAATGCCCAGGCTCGGGGACCGCGGTCCGCTGGCGTGTGGCGACAGTGGGTGGTGGGCTTTCCGGGGGCCGGGGCTCCCGTGGCGGCTGCAGGTCAACCGGGAGGAAATACAGACACTGTTCCCTCTTTCTAAGCAAAGCGAGGTGCCTCCTTATCATGAGGCGTGGTCTTTTTTAATTAAAAAAATTTTTTTATGTCTTTATTTTGAGAGACAGAGAGTGAGCAGGGGAGGGGCAGAGAGAGGGGGACACGGAATTGGAAGCAGGCTCCAGGCTCTGAGCTGTCAGCACAGAGCCCGACGTGGGGCTCGAACTCACAAACCATGAGATCATGACCTGAGCTACAGTCAGATGTTCAACAACTGAGCCACCCAGGCATCTCTCTTTTTTCTTTTTAAGTTAAAAGAAAAGTTGTGTGGGGCACCTGTGTGGCTCAGTTGGTTGAGTGTCCGACTCTTTATTTTGGTTCGGCTCATGATCCCAGGGTTGTGAGATCGAGCGCCGTATTGGGCTCTGTGCGGATTCTCTGTCTCCCTATCTCTCTGTCCCTGTCTGCTTGAGCCCTCAAGTGTGCAGTGTCCTCTCTGTCGGTGACCTGGCACTGGGAGGCCGTGTTCGTGTCTCGTCAGGGCGAGGACGCGGAGGGCGCCTGTGGGTGTTTGACAGAATCCTGGATCTCACCCCTCTCTCAGCTCTTTGTGCCTGGCCTTTCAGTGAGCATAACTGGTCTTTAAATGGAGTTAGGCTTTAAGAATAATATGTCTTTTAGTCATAAAAGGAGGCTGATTATAGATAATTGAACAAAAATTGGGACAAAAAGAGCTAACTTAGCAACCACTTCTTATTTATTTATTTATATTTTGGTGAGATATTTCTAGTGTTTTTTCCTCCAACAAATATATTACATATTTGTAGTTATATACAATATATATGTTGACCATTTCCCCATGGCATTAAAATTCTTGAAAACTGTAATTTTTTCATTGTTGCTTAATACAGTAGATTTAAGCATTAGCCTAGCATTAGAATCTGGGCAGTTTCTAGTTTTTCCTCCGACAACACACCAGTTACGTATGTAAGTGTCTGTCCACCCAACTCGTGATTTCCTCACGGTGTATTTCTAGAAGTTGATGTACTTGGCTTGGAAATGTGATGATTTTTAAGTTTCCTTGAACTATATTATTACTCATTCTTAGATTAAATATTCACTTAATGCAATAAAACCAGCCTGCTCTTTGGAGCCATCAGATCGTTAGTGAACCTGCTGTGTCCACGGCGAGGGAGCGCGTGAGTAGGGCGCCATTCTGTGGGTCGTAAGAGTCGTGGTCTTCCTGACGTCGTCTGCGCCTGAGAATGGTCTGTGGCGGTCTGGACGTTGGTGGATGCCTCTTTGTTTGGATTCGGATTTCATCTCTAACGTCTGTGGATGGTTTGCAGGTGATGGTGGTTACAGAGACGAAAGGACATCCACTGAGCGTTTATGACATTCTGGGCCCTTTGCGTCTCCTGACACTGCTCAGAGGTGGGGACTGGTCTGGTCCCCACGAAAAATTTCTTTTTCATTTCATGTTTATTTGTTTTTGAGAGAGAAAGCGAGCGAGAGAGCAAGAGAGAGCACACACATGAGTAGGGGAGGAGCAGAGAGAGGGAGACACAGAATCAGAAGCAGGCTCCAGGCTCTGAGCTGTCAGCACAGAGCCCGATGCGGGGCTCGAACCCACAAACCGAAAGATCATGACCTGAGCCGAAGTGGGACAATTAACCAACTGGGCCACCCAGGTGCGCCTTTTATCCCCATTTTTACAATGAGGCTGAGGTTCAGAGGGACCCCATTGCCGGTCACACAGGAAGGGCGAGAGGCAGGGTCTGAGCCCAGCGGACCAAGCCCTTTCTCCTGCACAGCATGATCCTCTCAGTGCAGTCCAGGCCTTATTATCTACGGCTTACAAGGGTCTGTGTGTTTCTGAGGTCCTTAAAACAGACTCTCACCTCCCCCCAGCTCTGAATTGTCATCTTCTCATCTTTATTTAGCCAGATCTTTTTATTTCCAAGACATCAGGCCGTGTGGCACTTGAGAGCACTTGACCTGAGAACACTGTGTTTGGTCTTTAAGACGTCTGAACCGCGCTGCGTGTTTTCTCACAAGACACCCGAGGAGGACCTTTTTCTTGGCTTGCACAGGTCGTTACCCGTTAATGAAGGTTTGGAAAGTGAGAATAATAGGCCTGGGGTGGCTGGTGGCAGAGTCGGTCAAGCATCTGACTCTTGGTTTCAGCTCAGGTCATGATCTCACAGTTTGTGACTTCAAGCCCCACATCCCTGCTTTGGATTCTCTCTCCGCCCTCTTTCTCTGCCTCTTCCCCGCTTGCGCTCATGCCTCTCTCTCTGTCTCTTTCTCTCTCACAATATAAACAAACAAAACAAAACAAAACAAAGGTCATGGTCTGGATGAGATGACTGAAGTTTATGTGAGTGTGGTATCTCCTTTCTGTGTGTGCATTTACTTCAAAGTGTTTTCAAGGGATCGCCTTAAACTTCCCGTATCTGTGGACACTCAGCTAGAACTGAGACAAGCCGCTAATCAGTGCGGCAAAGGTGATGTCTATTTGAGGTTCAGGTAGCTTCCCTACTCGAGGAAGCTTTTCTTCTTGGGAGTGGTCCTTAGAGAAGAAGAGTCATCAGAGACCCCGCACTCAGCCCTGGTTAGAGGGCCACGCCCCCCTCATTTGCCAGCTCCACATGTGACCTTGAGTGGATCACACAGCCTCTTGGGAACTCAGATTGACCTTCTGAAAATCCGTCGGGTTCCGTGACACGTCACGAAGAGCTTTTTACTCTTACCTCAGAGGCGTCCCACGGCAACGTTCTTTTATTGTTATTTTTTGGTTTATTGCAGTTTCTTTTTTAAAGTATTTTTCTGTATTGTATTATAGGAATTAAGAGACTTGGGACTTTAATTTTCAGTTGTAAGAAATTGTTAAAAAGTAAAACCAGCTTCATAAATTAAAAAAAAAAGTAGTGTTTGCTTTTTATAAACAATTTAAAAAATATTTTTGTTTGTTTTTGAGAGAGAGAGAGAGAGAGAGAGAGAGAGCGCAAGTGACCAGAGGAGGGGCAGAGAGAGAGAGACACACAATCTGAGGCAGGCTTCAGGCTCTGAGCTGTCAGCACAGAGCCCGACGCGGGGCTGTAACCCATGAACCGTGAGATCATGACCTGAGCCGAAGTCAGACGCTTAACCGACTGAGCCACCCAGGTGCCCCTGGTGTTTGCTTTTTTAAAATAAAAGTGATATTGTTTCTAGGTGGTAATTCTAGGGAAAATTTCAAAGAATTCTCAGAATACTATAGAAATATTGGGCTAATTCTCTATGCACGTTTTAGATGCCTAGAACTTTTCTCATTATGGTTTAAATCTGTGCCAGCATTATGCTCTAAAAGAGCACCAGTTGTTGAAAATAATTTCTGCAGTCACTGAGTGAACCCCGGGGATGGGGTGGGGGTGGGGCAGAGCTCATAGTGTCTGAACGGGCCGAAGCCCCAGCCCAGTGCCTTGTGTTAAACAAGTGCTTTATAAACGCTTCTTAAATAAGAGAAAATGCAAAGATACTTGTTTTTAAATTAAAGTTTTTCTCCTTTCTTACCTTTTTTTTTTTTTGGTAAAAACAAGCAAAATAAAAAGCCCACACAGAATCCAGAGATCGTTTTGGTTTTTGCGACCTTCCAGAGGTGGCCTTCCTCTGATAAAGTTCTAAGCGAAACAAAAATAGAGGCATTGCAGTCCGCACTAGGCCTGGATGAATTAAATAGATAACTAACACCAGGCTGACTTTCTGAAGGGGGGTTCGTAGTTCTGTGAGCAGGTGGCAGAAGACAGAACATCCAGGGGAGCGCGCCAGGGGTGCCGTCTGGAACTCGGGCAGTCTGATCTCCCCCAGGAGCTGTGTGTGGTGGGCAGGTTGAGTGAGGAGAGGGGGGGCCGTACCTTACAGGGGTGGGTGGGGCCTGTGTTGGGATACGGAAAATGGATCCTACGCCAGGGAAGCCTCTCATTTTCATCTGCTAACGGAAATAATGCCAAAATGCGTACATTCCCATGTACTTATGAATAGGTGCCATGAGTTTCTCTCCTGTAAATGCCCGTGTGTTGACCATGACCTTTGCCATGCCCAGCACCCAGGGCCGTGTGATTTCCAGGCCGGTATCTGAATGAGCCCTGGGTTGTGCCCTCTCCCCATTTCGCTCACCCCTCACATCTGCTGACTCTTTGGGCTTGTCTCCACTGCCTTTAGCTGCACAGACAGGTGTCTGCAGGGTTGGAGGTGGGGCGGAGCGCCACACCTGGTCACAGCACCTGTGTGAGGCACCGGGCCCGGCGGGAGCTGGAGGTCCTGCCACCAGGAGGTGGTCTAGCGCGGCCAGGTGCCCACGTGCCTCATGGCAGCTGCGGCTCGGGCACGGTATCTGGTCACCAGGACAGCCAGGGACCCCTCCCGGGGGCAGTCTGCCCACGTGGCCCCTCCAAACTTACCTCGTCATCTGCCACCTGCCAGCTTTCCTTTCCCCCTCATCAAGCCAGATTCCACTCTTTGAAGAACAAAACTGCTTGGCAGGCAGTTCTGTACAGATTGACTGTTTTCCTTTTCACGTCAATCTTGCGAGTCTGAGACAAAGTTGGAACCGTCTCAGGTGGGAAATTGACATGACAGCTCAGGCTGGCCTACCCCCCACCCCCACCCCATCGGCTCCTCCTGGGGGAATGGGCTCCCTGCAGAGAGGTTCCAAGTTACAGCGGGGACGGAATCAGACATCCTAGGAGCTTCAGGCTTACAAGCTGAAGCCCGTGACCTCTGCCATGTGACCCTCCGGTCCCAGGGGTGGAATGCCTCCCGAGGCCTCCAAGGCTGCAGGAAGCAACCTGGAGCTCTGTGTCTTCTCTGTGTCCTTCTGGGATGTCTGGGTGATTGTAATAACTGCGCCAACACTGAGCTACGTGTCGCTCTGTTGAGTGCGTCTCCCAGCTGTTAGATGTCTCTCTGAATGCCAGGCTTTGTTTTTCCCCGGAGAGCCCTGGAGGTAGCAGGGCCTGGTGCCTACATTTCCTGTGCCTGAAATGAGGTGGAGACGGTTTGGGAGGGGGTGGCTGACAGCACAAGCTGTTTGTCAGCAGCCTGCCTTCTGCCACGGGAGCTCAGTGACTGGCGGTGGCAGCGTTTAAAAAATAAACATCAGAGAGCGAGCGAGCGAGCGAGCCCTGCAGGAGCGCCCTGCCTGCCAGCTTTCTGTCGCAGGTGTAGGGAAGGTCTGCATGGAAGGCTGTGGTCCCGTGAGCTCCACCAGCCCCGTCTGGAATGGAAGGTTAGAAGCCCCTTTTAAAGGGCCTTCCTGTCTTCTGTCTTTAGGCTCCTGGCCACCTGTGGTGCAGGTAGAAGACCAGACTGTGCTGTCTCCTGAAGGGAGGGAAGCTCAGAGGCGGGGAGCATGTCCCGGAGGGGGTCGGGGCTGTCAGGAGCCCTGCCTCTGAGCGGGGGGGGGGGGGGCGCCACGAGGAGCACACGGCCTGCGCCGTCACCGCAGGGCACTGACGAAAGTAGCATGCGGTGAGTTCTGTGACGTCATGTACTTGGGGGCACATTCATGACCACATTGTCTGTACTTTAATCGTTAATGGCTAGTGTTCACTCATCTTTCACATGTACTGAATAACTGTTCAGAGTTACCTATACACGCTCTGTACGCACTCAAGTATATATATAAAGTCATTTGTATGTGAATATTTAATTCATATGCTCACACAACTAATAATTAGAAACTTAGAAATTCATTTTTAATTTTTAATTTTAGAGCACATGACCAAGAAAGGGGTGGAGAGGGCAGGGGGGGAGGGAGGGAGGGAGAGAGAGAATCCTGAGTAGGCTCCATGCTCAGCATGAAGCCCAAGACGAGGCTTGATTCCGTGACCCTAGGATCATGGCCTGAGCTGAAATCAAGAGGTGGATGCTCAACCAACTGAGCCACCCAGGTGCCCCAGAAATTAAGTTCTTTTAAACATTTAAATTTGATTACACATGGATATAACTTGATTTTCCTTAACAGTGCAGACCAAATGTGTTAGTCTCGTAAGTGCTCGCAAGAGAACACACGGCTCACCTTGCGGCCAGGACCCCACCCTGCATATAGCTTGTGACCACGGCGTCAGGCCTGTCTGTCCTTTGACCTGCCCCCTCATTTCACATCTGTCGGCCTATGCACAGCCGCCCTCCTCAGGGAAACGTTCATGGGATGCTTTATAAAGATCTTAGTGGCAGACAGAGCAGTCCTCACGCCCACCCTCCCCTACTTAAGATGGATTAGAAATGTCGTCCTATCATCTTCTCCTGCCCTCTGCGTGTCAGTGAGCAGCCCTGTTCACTTGGTTGCCCTTCTGGTGTTGCTATTCCCTGACATCCATGACCTTTACAGACTCAACCTGCCCTTTCAACGTTACGGAGTCTGCTCTCTTCTTGGTGAGCCGATTTCATAACCCAGCCCCGTGTCATCCTTTTAAGCCGGTGTAGGCGCCCTGTCACTTCCACCCAAGACCTCATGGGGCCACCTTTGCTTTCTGGCAAGCTGGCGTTGTAGGCGGATCTTGATTTTTCCTGCCCCAAGACGTGAAATTAGCAGCTGTCCAAGAAGCCATGTTGCGGTTCAGCCCAGATCTGGACACCAGAAGGCTGACAGTGGGTGGGGTAGTGTCCTTGCCGGGCCCCTTTCTTGACAGAGCTGGAAGTAGTGTTTCTTTTTAGTATCATGAAGCCCCATTGATATTTTCAATTTAAGTCCTGCTCATTTTGTATTTCGTTCTGGAAGAAGAGGCTTCACAATTTGTTTTTGCTGCGAGATGCCAACTTGAGTTTTTATCTTTCATTGTATCCCTTCTCGCCCCCCTCCCCTTTCATATTTCATTTGTAAATAACCCTTAGATGTTTTCTCGGTTATTGATGGAAAGACTTCAGAGGTGGACCGGGCCCAGATTCTCTTGGATGCTCGTGGTGCTTGGCGATCCTGGGCAAGCCGCCTAACCGGTCTGGGCCCCTTCCCTTGCCTGCCCGGCAAGGGGGCAGGTGATTAGGTTGCGGGGTCTGAGCAGCGGGCGAGACACCAAGTCACTGGGTGATGGGAGTGAGCGAGAGGCGGCGGCTTCTCGGAGGGCCAGTCCCTGATCCTCATTCTCCCAGGGTGGGGCAGTGAGGGGGGCAGCCCAGGAGCCTGGGAGGGGGAGGGCTGGGGCCCTCGGGGGAGGCGGCGTAGGCCTCCTGGAGGAAAAGTGGATTTGAAGGCCGATACTCCTGGATCTTAACCTCGGCACCAGCTCCGCAGAGCTGCGGATGGATGGCTTCACGCTTCTGAGCCTGTGAAACGGGAGTTCGGGTGTCGGTGTTCACTCGGAATCTTGCTGGGAGTGCCTGGAGGTCACCCACACACGATGCTCTTTCCTTCGTGCTTGGTGCGCTCCGTTTTCTTTCTTTCCCACGTTCTTCAGGTGTACGGTGGATACGCACAGTGTTTGCACTTGATAGAAGTGTCCGGCAGTGCGTCACTGGTTAGAAATACGTTCCCTGCCCTTCCCCCACCTGTCACTCTGGCTGTTACTGTGAATGCAGTCCCTGTTCATTAATCATGCTGGGACAAGTCAAGTGCCATTTCTACCTCGTTTCCCTTATTATAGCTTAGAAAATTGTGCTGTCTTTTTAACTGCCCATGCTGGCTGCCAGGACGGAGTGATGAAGAGGGTCGCTGACTAATACTTACTGCAAACGCGCTTTGTCCCAGGCACAGTGCTGAGCGCTGTGCTGTTCGTTAAAGCCTCCCTCGTCCCGGGGCAGGTGTGGTACTCACCCCGTGTATCAGGTAGGACCCAGGCACCTAAGAAGGTCACGGAGATGGCGAATGAGGACCCAGGTCAAACCTCACACCGTCTTACTCCTAAAGCCCATGCTCTTAACTCTGAAATTAAACTGCCTGCCATTAGTCTGTCTGTCATCCGTCTGTATGTCCCTATATCATCCATTATTTTTGCTTTTATGGTGATGTGTTACAAGTAAAGTATTTCTTAAAATTCATAGTGCTGGAAAGCACCTGTGCGGAGCCTTTGGTGAAGGGGTCTCTAGCCTCCTCTGACTTTCTGTGATGCTTTACAGAGTTTGCATTTCCTGGTCCTTTATTACATCTTCCTTTTGTGAGTTCACGTTGGACCCTTTTCCCCAGACATAGTAGATGGAACCTGTTGAGTGGGCTGGTATTTGAGGCATCTGTGAACTGTGGACTGTTTGTCTCCGAGGCCTGTAATTTTATTTACAAGCACCATAAGGAACTTGAGACAAACAAAACCTCAGAAAACCTGGGGGCACCAGCCTCTGCTCACCTGTGCTGGGGATGACACATGCGAGGGCCACTTGGGGGTCTCCCGAGGGGCTGGTGCTGTCCTTGCCAGACAGACATGACATGACACAGGGCCACAGGGAGGGAGAGGTTCAGATAATGGGGGCAGGTAGAGCCGGAACTGAAATCATTGGCTGCTGGCGTTAAATAGGCAGATGTCCTAGAAAATCTTAAACATGTATCCGAGTTGGGGTCAGGGAGAGGGAAGGGCAGGGAAGAATGTACGTGAGGGAGGCGACGGAGTCTGCTCTCTACTTGGACCAGAAAGAACTTGGAGTTGGATGGGGAGGGGTACAGGTCCCCAGGGGTAGGTGACAGCGGGGAACAGTGTGGCCAGAGACAGTACCAATCCTTGGCCTCTGCATTTACCAAACTTCCCCAAAAGCCTAATTACAACCTGAGCCAAGATTCGTTCATCACCAGCTGCCTTCACCTCTCCTTTCCCCTTCTGAGACTTGAGGGGTTCTGCTGTTTGATGGCGCTGAAGAGGCAGGAACCCCACGTGCCACACAGGACGGGGCGTGCTCTCAGTGCGCAGGCCGACCTGCGTGGGCTCACTCGACCAGTGGGAGGACCTGCTTGTGGCATCCTGTGCTGGCGGGCAGGCACGGCCTGGTAGAGGGACCCAGGGCCCGGAAGTAAGGACAGGGCACCTGCCGCTGGGAGAAGCTTCTGGAACCTGCACAGGTGCAGGAAGCCAGCTCTGGGGACCTCACTGCACAGCTTTAAAGGTTCCTCTGCGTCTCATGATGTAGGAAGGTTGAGACTGATTTATGTGTAGTACAGATTCTGCCCAAGAGTCTATATACAGGGTTTGTGATTGTGCGTGTTATGTATGTACATGAATGTGTATCCATACACACATACATGGTTTTTTTTTTAATTTAATTTTTTTCCCTCAAATGCAGAGAGAGAGGCATTCACGCTGTATTACCCTCCCTAATCCAGCCATCCTGTTGACATCCCTCACGTTCAAAGTGTGGACGGGCTGGTGAGGGCCTGTGGGTAGTTTTGTTTTGGGCAGCGGGATCTTGAGGGAGACTGTGGCCCCCAGAGGACGTTGGGCAGTGCCAAGCCCTTACATCTCCAGGGAGAGAGGCTGGTGCCTCAGGCATCTGCGTGGGCAGAGGCCGGGGATGCTGCTAAACCCCCGCGGGTGCCCGGGGCCACCCTCCGCAGCGAAGGATGCCCTGGCCTTAAAGGTCAGTGGCGCAGGGCTGAGAAACCGTTCAGCTTTAAAGGCTGGAGTTACCTTCAGTAAGTCCAGAAGCCGCCTACTTACCCAGGACTCGTTTCACGGAAGTGTTCTAAACATGCCAAACACTCGGAACTCGTAAATGCTGACTCCACTTCTTTTCCTTTAGGAAATAAAACATTACAGACGCGTTTATAAGGACGTTTCAAAGCCCCGTTCCCTACTTCCCACGAGGCACCCCCGGCCTTGGAAGTGGGTGTGTGTGATGACGCTCTGATGACACACAGGCGTGTCCATGAAAGAGGGACCGGATGGCACGGCCTCCACAGTGGCGTTCTTCTGTTTGTGGGCCAAAGTGGTTTACCAGAAGTTGGAACAAAGGCATGAGCAGAACTGCTTCTCAGAACATTTCCATTTGTTAAGTAACTTATATTTTCTTTAGGTGGTGGTCAAATATGTTAAGAAAAGCCGTTCAGTGTTTTAAGTACGGTTGGGGACAGAAAACCAGAAGTGATGGTGGCATTTTTCAAACGCGGATTCTGGTGGCCCAGGATCTCGTCCGTTCTTTGAAGTGACAATGGGGGCAAGGCCCCCCGCCCCGGCTGCCTGCACCCCCTCCTCCCTGGGTGGCACCTCTCAGCCCCTGCTCCCAGCTCCCGAGGAAGACATTTCCTCCATCGCTGCATCATTTTTCAGAGCTGGCTAGTTTCTATGGCAACTGTTAGATTGAAAGCTGAGCCGTGAGAGGGAGGCGAGGCTGGAGCGAGGCTGGGCTGGTGGAGTGTGTCCCTGACGTCAGCCGCCTCGCGTCCGGATAGGACAGCTCGGACACTCCCGTTCGGGGCTGCTGGCCGCGGTGCTTCAGCAGCAGACCCGCCAGGGGCTCAGTCTGCAGATCACCTCCCTGCTGCCCCTCCCATCCTCATCCCAGTGAATTTTTCTTCTTGCCGCCGTGACTTCGGACTGCCGTTAAGAATGCACAGCTTAATGCTGGCGTGCTCCGGGATGCGCCTCTGCCCGGCGTTCTGGAAGGGCAGGGAGGCATGGCAGCGTTTTACTTGATGTTGATGGCGCTGTGAGGTCCCTTCTTCCCTCTGCGAGAATACTGACTATGCAGAAATTCATCGAAGCGGATTATTACGAGCTAGACTGGTATTATGAAGAGTGCTCAGACGGTAATGATGCCCCGCAGAGCGGAGCGGGCATGTGGAGGGGGTATTGTTTCCCTCTGGGGCGGGGTGTAGGTCCCGCAGCCTTTCCTGGGGAGACAGGTGGGAGGTTGGGGCTCCGGCATGGCCCTGCCATGGGCGAGCGTGGCACCGGCGGCTTGGAGAGCCTGGTGCGGGAGGTGGCTGGTGCCAGGGCTCGCGGGGACCCCTCTGTGGCCGGTCCGCCTGCACTCAGGAGGGCAGATGGTGTTGGTGTGCGGGGCTCGGGAGTGCTGTGCTTCTCGTGGGTTGGATCCTCTTTGGGGTGAGGCGTGAGTGTGGTGCCCATGCGTGCACGTGCGTGTGCAAGGGGAGAGGTGTGTGGCAGGACCGGGGAGGAGGTGGCTCTCTGGACCATCGATGGCAGGCCTGCAAGAATGTCCCCTGTCCTGAGCCCAGACCCGGGGGTCGTGGGAAGGCTGGAGAAGAGGCGGAAGCAGCCTCCCAGCCAGCAGGCGGTTCAGATGAATGGGGGGCGGGGAGACATGGGGATGGCGGGGAGAGACCATCTTCTTCTGTCACAGGGCTCTAGGTCTGTGCAAGGAGGGCGTGGCACATTCCAGAGGAGACTGAGTGGAGTCTGTGCAGCTGGATGGCCTCGGAGGTTTCCAAGCACCAGGGGGGCCCCAGCAGAGGCACCTGGCTCCTGTGGTGTTGGGCACCAGAATGGGTTTGGGTTCAGCACAGTTGGTCTGCCGTCTTTCATTTCTTCTTCAAAAATGACCCTCAAATCACACGTCTTTTGCACGCAAACACACACACACACACACACACACACACACACACACACACACACACACATGCATGCACACAGAGGACACGATTAATACATACCGTTTGAGGTCTGTTCCCTAGTGTTCCTAGCCCCAGACGAGCCATTAACAGGTAAGGTAACCGTTTTTGTAATTGACTCGGGGGCTTCGGACCTGCTCTGGGACCAGGACCACACGTGGTTGACCTGAGTGACTTGTGGGCCGGAGCCGGCCTCGTTAGTCAGCTGAAGAACTGCCCAATTGTCTCTTACCCACTGGCTGCTGCCCTGGCAGGGGCTACGGAGGAGGGACCAGGAGGCTTTCATGGAGAAGGTAGGGGGTGGGCGGTATGTAAATGTGCTGAGAAAGTTCCCCAGTTGAGCCCCACTATCCCCCCCAGCATTACGTGAAGACAGGGTCATGTTGAGTCATGTGTTTTTATAGTCATGGTGGTGGTGGGCCGCTCTGAGGGCTTTTGGGGGGGAAAGGTGATTAAATCCTTTTTTCCCTCTTGGATGTATTATTCTTGAAGCAGGTTCCCAGCGTGCCCCAGCTCCAGAAGGCAGAGGTGGGGGTGCTGCTTTTCAGAACCATCACTCAGCTCCGTAGTTCCTGGTGATTTGTGGCTCACTGAGCCCTCCCGAACTCTTTAAAGCGGGGATCTCAGTGGATCACCGGAATGGGAGCGTTGATGCCCGCAGGGCGCCGGTCCCAGGCCGTGGTGGGTTGGGTGTGGCCGTGGCTCCCTCGGATCCGTCCTCGAAGCCAAGCTGGGGGGAAGGCTGCTTCCTGTCTTGACCCACTTGCTACGCTGTCCAGCTCTCTGTACACCTTCGTCCTTGGGAATAAAGCCAGTCGCCTGGGGATGGTCATTTTGAGGAGTGAGAGGTGGCCGCTCTCATCTGGGAGTCTGTCGGAGGATTTTCTTACCCAGCCAGTTCTAAGTGGAGTCTTCTGGCCCAGAGGCAGCCAGATCACTCTTCTTCCAACAGAAAAGGAAAATGGGAGGAAAGGCTGCGGATCTGGCCAAGGGTAAATGAGTGTGGATTGCGGTTACTTTCTGAATGTGTGTTGAGCAGAATGCTTGCCTTCACCCTCCATTCCGACGGGCATGAAGGGAGAAGGCCGTTGGGACAGAATTTACCGGGACAGTTGCCGTTTTCATGATCCCATTTTTAAAAATAGTCAGCAAAACAGGGAATCAAAGGGACAGAGACCCAGAAATCACCCATTTAGGGAACCCAGGTTGGGATTTCAAGTAAATGCTTATTTTGTAGTTAACGTGTTTACTCATGTCTAACTAGCGGGGTTCTTTCCTGGTCTCTGCAGGCTAGTCTGAAAATAGTTTGCCTTCGCTTATAGATGCGTCTTTAAAATTGCAAATTGAAATCTCCCCTTCCTCTCCCAGTCCTGACCTCCCGGCAAGGAGGCCAGGTGGGAGCAGACTCACAGCGTTGCTTTTGTCTCTCTTGTTATTTGGCTTTTGAATCTTTGATGAGGGAAACTTCTAGGGAACCTTCCATACTATTAACAAAAGATGAGTCAAATGTTTTGAAAAAGATGCAGAATCGTCATTTATGTCAGACTTACTGACTCACACTTGAACTGCAGGCGTGGCACTGAGAAGTCATATATATGGGTGGGCGTTTGGACTGAGGGCAGTGAGGGCCCCACTTCTAAAACTGGAGTCAAGAAATAGCTGATTTCTCTTCTGTCTCTGAGGTTTAGGAGCGTTTTCTTCAGTGTCGAATGACCGCATCTTTCCCCTGTTGCGGGCTTTAGCTCTGGAATCTTACCCGTCTTCCCCACCCCTGCCCCTGCGCACCACAGGAAGGCCCCAGGGGTGCAGCGGGGCGGGCTTAGAATAGTAAGAAGCTGGAGGCCTTGATCGCCCAGTACCTTAACGTGATTTTTAGAGATTTCAAACAGCCAGCTCTCAGCGGAGTGTAGCTTGGCCTTCAAAGAATTTGTGCCGATACAACTAGTCCTTACAGACTGTTTTCTGCTTTTGTTGTTGTTTTTTGTTTTTTTAAGTCTGTTTAGTGCTTACAGCTTAAGCTATGGTGTCAAACAAGGTCGTGGTGCCTACATTGGATGTGTCCCCCCTCTAAAGCCTTGCATATTATGAAGATCACCCACTTACTTATTAAGAAATTCTTATTTTTTAATTTTTTTTTAATGTTCTTTATTTTTGAGAGACAGAGAGAGACAGTGCGAGCAGGAGAGGGTCAGAGAAAGGGAGACACAGAATCTGAAGCAGGCTCCAGGCTCTGAGCTGTCAGCACAGAGTCCAAGGCAGGGCTTGAACCCACAAACCGTGAGATCATGACCTGAGCTGAAGCCGGATGCTTACCCGACTGAGCCACCCAGGCACCCCTAATTTTAGAGAGAAAGCACACAAGGAGGGTCGGGGCAGAGGGTGAAAGAGAGAGAGGGAGGGAGGGAGGGAGGGAGGGAGGGGGAGGGAGAGAGAGAGAGAGAGAGAGAGAGGGAGAGAACTCAAGCAGGCTCCATGCACAGCACAGAGCCTGACATGGGGCTGGATCTCACGACCCCGGGATCATGACCTGAGCCGAAATCAAGAGTCAGATGCTCAACCAACTGAGCCACCCAGACACCCCTTCTTTTTTTTTTTCTTTAATTTCTATTTTTAAACTTTGAGAGCAAGAGCAGGGGAGAGGGGCAGAGGGAGAGAGAATGTCAAGCAGGCTCCACACTCAGCACAGAGCCCAACACGAGGCTCGATCCCACGTCCCTGGGATCATGATACCCATATACTTGAAAGGAAGATTGTCAGATTTACTCCAGACCTGGAGAGGTCCTGAGAGATCTGAATTTTTAGCCCATGCTTTAGGTGGGTCTTTACACTGTGTGTGTGGGAAGCTGTGCCGGTGTCCGTGGGGACCTTCTGCGGGCACAGGTCTGTCACAGAGTCTTCCGTTGTTTCTTGTGTACGCTGATCACTTTAAATACATTCATATATATATATGGTTTTAAAAACTGTGAGGCCCAGGGCGCCTGGGTGGCCCAGTCAGTTGGGTGTCTGACTCTTGATTTCGGCTCAGGTCATGACCACAGGGTGGTGGGATGGAGCCCCGCGTCCCCGCAGCGGACTCCGTGCTCAGCCAGGGAGCCTGCTTAAGATTCTAAACAACAAAACAAAAAACCCCGTGAGGCCTGGTTCATATTTAAAAGGTGAAAGATTTATGCGATCTGAAGAGAAATCAGAGTATGGCCTGGTTCATATTTAAAAAGGCTTGGGTTCAAGGGTGTGTCCTTAAGTTAAAAGAAAAAGAGTGCACTTTTGTGATGCCTCTGGAAATAGGCGGGACGCCAGGCAGCGCACGGGCATGGAGCTGGTGCCTGAGCCCCGTTTCGTGCTCTTTGTGGCCGTCGGTCTGGGCACCTCCTGGGATGTGTGAGCCTGTCAGCCCCGATGGCCCGTCTGGAAAGGGCAGTTGGCCACACGGACCGGAGCCCTTGTGAAGAACATGAGGAGCGTGAATAGAGGACAGTTGACCTTGAACGTCACGGAGGTTGGGATGCTGACCCCCTCCGTCCGCCCCCATCCCCCCACAATAAGGAAAATCTGGGTAGAATCTTTCAGCGCCTCCAAAACTTAACTACTGAGTCGCCTGCCATTGGTAGCTTCACCAAGAACATAAACAGTCACTTAAGGTGTTCTTACAGTACAGTCAGCTGGAGAAAAGGAAAGGTTATTAAAGTCATTAGAGAAAATAGATTCACAGCGCTGTACTGTATTTATCAAAAAGAAAATCCACGTATAAGTGGACCCGTGGAGTTCAAAACCCATGTTGTCCAAGGGTCAGTTGTAAAAGCTTTTTGTAAACAGTGACATACTAGGTCAGTGCTTAATTTTATTTTTTTCAGAAATAGTCTGGTTAGTAAGTTCTTTCTAAAAATCCCTTTCATGGGGGCACCTGGGTGGCTCAGTCGGTTAAGTGTCCGGCTTCGTCTCAGGTCATGATCTCCCAGTCTGTGAGTTCAAGCCCCATATCGGCCTCTGTGCTGACAGCTCAGAGCCTGGAGCCTGCGTCGGATTCTGGCTCCCTCTTTCTCTGCCCCTCCCGAACTCATGCACACACTCTCTCTCCAAAATAAACAAATACTAATCAATTTACAAAAAAATAAAAATAAATAAAAATCCCTTTCAGAAGGTGAGTGGCCTTTTTAACAAGGTACGGTGTCTTGACCACCTGTTTCCTGCTGCACTCTCTTTTGGGACCCTCTTGGCCCACTGGGCAACATTACAGACGCGGTGGTCCGGGCAGGAGTGGTCTCACTCATGCTGATCCTGGGGGACCCCAGGGGGTGGCTGACACCGCCGTTCTCTGGGCGACTCACTCCATAGTGAAGAGTCCGTGCCAGTGCGTGGGGGTGGTCGTGGGCCCTTGGCTTCATTGCAGTGGCCTCTAAAATGCCTCTCCATGGTAGGGCGGCTAATTTGGGAGTAAAGTTTTGCTGGAGGCATTTTAAGCATTAACTGAAAAGCTGTTCGGAGGAGGTGGGGGGCAGATGCCGGGGCGGCCCAGTGGGTTAAGCATCCGGCTCCCTGGTTTTGGCTCGGGTCATGATCTCAAGGTTGGTGAGCTGGCATGACGGAGCCCACTTGGGATTCTCTCTCCCCCACTCACGCTGTCTCTGTCTCTCCCAAAATAAATAAACTAAAAAAAATGTTAAAAATTACAAAAAAAAAAAGACCTGTCACTAGGTTCCTGAGATGGTTCTCTAACGTCCCTGCACTGTGTGTGACAACGAAAATAGGCCTCCGTTTGTTCATCTTGCGTTAATTGGGGATGCACCTTTGGCAGCACAGGGTGGCTATTCCCTTGTCCGGACGCAGCACCCTTCAGAGTGGCCGGTAAAGCGACTGGAAAAGCAAAAATGAAGCGGAAATGCATAATGTAACCGTCAGTGCCTCTCACTGGCTTTGGTAAAGTAGTGACAGCATCTTCCTGAGATGTAGACGCAAGCCCGGAGCCCATGTTTCTCTTACTTGTTTTAATGGCATAAGCACGGTCCTTGGAGAATGATCCTCAATGCCGGCATCCTGCACAAGGGCTGGGAAATGGAAGGGAGGAGGTGCGTGGAGCGCTGAGGAAAGTCTGAGGTGGATGGCAGGGGTGAGGCAGGCAGGGGGCTGCAGGGGAGGCACGGGCCGTGGAGACCAGGAAGTGCACAGCTCATGTCTTGAGACCAGTGGGCCCCCCCCCCCCGGAGGGCTGTCGTCCAGTAGGACTTTTTGTGACAGCGGCAGCGTTGTGCGGGGCTGTCCAGGGTGGTGGCCGCTAGCCACCTGTGACTCTGGAGCGCTGGAAACGAGGCTAGGGTGACTGAAGTTTGGATCTTATTTCATTTTAGTCCGTTTAAATTTAAACGTAAATAGCGCCAGTGACTTGCGGCCAGTCTCGGGACTGTGCACGGTGAAGCTTCAGGACAGTGGCTTCTGTGATGGTGTGTTGAGTACATCTGAGGAGGGACACTCACAGAGGACGCTCCTCCGCCCTGCCAGAGGTGACCCCTTCCACTACGGCCTTCCGGTCCAGTGTTCCCAGGGAAGGGCCGGAGCTCAGTCCCTGCCGCCCTGCCCGGGGCCCTGGTGTCTGCTTCTTGTGTCTGGGACAGCAGCACCCTGTCACCTGACTCTTCCTGGGGCTGAGCTCCTTCTGGACGGCAGGGCCTGGCCACCTGCAGCTTCACGTCCGGAGCTCCAGGGCCTCCACTTGGCACAGGGACTCCTGGGCTTTCTTGCTTTGGCTTTCGGAGAGACTGCTCTGTCAGAGAAGGTGCTCTTGGGCCCCTCTCTGCCTTTAACCTTGAAATGCCTGCAGATGTGGCTGAGGTTTGAGAATTCCTTCACATCCCTGCAGGGCGGCGAGGGGGGAGGGGTTTGGGGAGGGAGGCAGGGACCATCCTGAAGGACTAAGCGCAGGAAAATGAGGTGGCGGGAAGAGTGTAGGATGGTTTTGTGTTCAAAATGCCATGTCCAGGATGCTTACTATGTAATGTGCATGGACTTGGACATGGCTTGTTCAGATCGGAGTCGAAAGCTGAGTATAAGCAACTTGGTTGTCACTTGAGAGTGTTTTCAAATGCATGAAATCTACTTTTGTTTTCGTTTGCACACAGCGTGGCCCGGCACGTATCCTATACAATGTATAGTCGGCCTCATGTTTGCTGAATGAATAATGCACAAGGCGGGGGCCCTCCCTCCACCCTCCCACCCTCACCAGGGCTTCAGACTCACTGTCCTGTGAATTGAATTAAGCCCAATTTGATGCCGCTTATTGAGATTAAATGGCATTTTTTCCCTGAGTGTGTGTCCTCAAAAACATTGTACTTAAAGCTTATGCAGATTTTCGAAATGCGATTTTAAACTCCCTGCCACTGAGTATCTGCGAAGGCTCGTCTTTACGAAGCACACGTCTTTAATGCTGTAAAATGTAGTAATCATTTTTCAGGCTCCAAAATATTAAACAGACAATGCCTATGTCTCCAGGGTTTTATTTTTAAATAGCACTTTTATTATATTTTGGTTTTCTATTTCAGGCACTCGTGTGGTCTCACATTCATTTTTATGGAGGTAGCAATTCAATGTAGCAGACATTTGTAGCTACCAAAACAGGATCTTCAGCCCTGAGGATCCAAAGACAAATGAGACCTAGGGCCTGAGCCTGTGCAGAGAATTCTTCCTGATGGTCCCGGCCTCTGCTGAAAGCCTCCCTCGTGGTCACGTGGGGGTGGGGGGGGGAGGCGGGAGGGAGGCGGCTTCTAGGAGCTGGGAGACCAGCCTCCGTGGAGCTGGGAGGCAGCCATGCTCAGACATCGCAGGACGTGCTGTGTCTCTTAGATGCCAGCGCTCAGGGCCACCTTCCAGTGGGTTTGATGAAGAACCTGCCATTTTCAGGGTTAAAGGCAAAACCAGACAGTGCGGAGGAATTGGCATTGAGACACACAGTTAAACTGTGACTCTTCTTTTTGGACCCTTGTAAGCTATTAGGCTTTAGATTGTTTTCCCCCTTTCCCAGCAGTTAGAGTTTACAAATTTGACCGTGAATACGCACATCTAGAAGAGTGGGGGTTATCAAATGTAGATTTAAAAAGAGCAGAGGCCGCGTATTATTATCCGAGAAAGACTGAATTAATCTTAAAACAGGTAATGGTTCCTTTTTTCTCCCCCCTTTTCCTTCTGCTAGAATGAGAGTGATCACTTTCTTTCCCACTCAGGGCCGCATCGGGCTGTTGTCAGTCAGCTGGGTCTCGGCTTCTAGAGCACGCCCACCAAGAACGCCCCGTCTGGGGGCATGGTGCAGTTTTCTGCCAGGGCCCGCCCTCCACTGGAGTCCTATCTGCAGACAGGTGCAGCTTAGGGCGGTCTTGGTGTTACCCCTGCAGTTGCTACAAAACTTCCCTGGAGCTACCATTCCTCACTGCTTCCTGGGGGGCGGGGAGTGGGGAGAGGACTCTGGAGGTGGGGAGCTGGCTTGAGGCCCCGCACCTGCCTGCCCGCCTCCCCGTCTCAATCCACGGCACCTGGCCGGGCCACCCTGGGGTGGGCGGGGCCTTCCCGTCCTGGCGGGTGCTTCTCCCTCTCCTACCCCACCCTGTCTGTCCTCTCGGCTCCTGGGAGCCACCCCCTTCCGGGTCTGTCCCTGGTGACGCTGGGCCAGCGGCCCTGTGTATACACCCTCCACCCCAGCTCAGCCGGGGCATGTCCTCAGCCGCGTCCGGGGCCCTGAGTGTGCCCCAGGGGCCTGGGCTCCGATGGCTCCTCTGCGCAGACAGCTGGGAGCTCCCCCAAGAACAGCCCCTTAGGGCAATGCTTTGGCTTTGGGGTGACTTCAGCAATGTCCCTGAAGGACGTGGGGAGGGAAGAAGAGTGTTTCGAGTATGTCTACCAGCATGAAGAGAGGAAGCCCGCCAGCGAGCGGCATGGAAGCCTGGACCTCTTGGAAGAGGGTAAATCCTGTGCTCTGTTCAGACTGACCCTTCCCTGTTCGCGTCTGAGTGCGTCTGGCGGATTTACTGATCTCCCGGCACTCTTTCATTCCCCATTGAGATAGAACTTCCAGTGCACAGATCTTACGTTAGTGGATGGCTCGTAATGACCCAGCGTCAACCCACAGGCGGTATGTCTGGCGCCGGAGAAAGCCCCTTGTGCCCCAGGAGGGAGACCATTGTCCTGAGTGCTGTCTCCTGGGAGCTGTTTGGCACCTTGGTTCTTGATCTACACAGAAGGAATCAGACTGCGTTATTTCCTCGGTTCCTGTGGCTGGACTGGCTCACACATGTTGTTGCAAAAATCACTAATTGTCTGTACTTGGTTTTGTGGGGTTTTTGCTTGGTTTTGGTTTTTTTGGTTTTGTTTTGGTGGCATTCCAATACTCTGCTTTAAGAGTTTTGGCTGTTTTCTTGTGACTGAAGAGGTTTTGGTAAGTTAATGGACAGGAGACCGAGTCATTACTAAATAATGTATGTTTTTGTGCTGGCATTGCTTATTTTTAAAAAGTCATTAATCACTGATTTGAAATAGGGTTTTTGTTGCTTTTTTTTTAAACCTAGGATTCTTTCACATGGAAAAGTACAGAGCTGACGTTGAAGTCAGGGCTCCATCAGAGTGACCCCTGCTTCTGGAAAAGTGAGGGTGTTGAATCAGTGAGGGGCCCGGCTGCTCCGTGGGGTTCCTAGCTGGGCTCTGGCCTTTTGCCCGCAGTGCAGAGAAAGGGGTTTTGGGGGTGCAGCGGAATGTTTAAACAGTGACTGCATGCATGTTCTTTAGGTCTTGAGGAAAAATGGTCTGAGTAACTTCTCAAAGTTCTGCTCTGACATGGTCTATATTCATGTCTCAACATAACTTTTATCTTAGAAGTTATTTATAATTGGCTGTGCCAAAAGTGTTTTTCCTTCGAGATTTCTGTCCTAAAAACAGTAACATTTTCTCTACAGGACAGTTAGAAGCATTACGTTGGAGGCAGTGGGGAAGGGAGGAGCTGGCGGAGAGACGACGTCTCCGTGCTGAGCCCGTTCATGAAGGAGACGGTGTGGGGACGGCCAGCGGGGACTGTGTGTAGGGACTCCTGGGGTGCCCAAGAGAAAGGCATCCATCTGTTCTTGTAGAACGAGGGCCGGCCCAGGGCCCCCTTTCAGCTCCCTTGTGTCCACATCTCTGGGAGCTGGTTGGAAATGGAGACGCTCGGGCCCCAGACCCACCGAGTCAAAGTCCGCTTTTTAACAAGATCGGCAGGGCACTCCTGTGCCTGTGAAGGTACGAGAAGGTACGAGCAGGTGGCAGAGAGCAGAGTGAGCGGAGTTTAGAAACCAGTCGTGGGGCATAGGATTCTGAACTAAAGGCCTGGGGCGCCGGGAGGCTCCGTCGGTGAAGCGCCAGCTTCGGCTCAGGTCATGATCTCTCAGTTCGTGGGTTCGAGCCCCGCGTCGGGCTCTGTGCTGACAGCTCGGAGCCTGGGGCCTGCTTCCGATTCTGTGTCTCCTTCTCTCTCTGTCCCTCCCCCACTCATGCTCTGTCTGTCTGTCTCTCTCTCTCTCAAAAATAAACATTTTTAAAACAAAGGCTGTACAAGGTTCTGGAGCAGGGTCTTAGAGCCTAGTCAACAGAAGAGAACATCTTGTACACATTTCATAGATCCATAGTTTTAACTTTAAGAAAAAACCTGGGAGCCCGCAGATGATGATGAGAGCCAGTGTTTATTGTGAACTTACTACATGCCAGGTGCCATTCTGAGTACTTGATGTGGGTTTGTGCCTTTATTTTTAATTTACTTTTTTTTTTTTGAGAGACAGAGATAGCACGAGCAGGGGAGGGGCAGAGAGAGAGGGAGACACAGAATCGGAAGCAGGCTCCAGGCTCTGAGCTGGCTGTCAGCACAGAGCCCGACACAGGGCTCAAACCCACGAACCATGAGATCATGACCTGAGCCGAAGCCAGCGCTTAACTGACTGAGCCCCCCAGGCGCCCCATGTGCCTTTTACTCCTTAAAACAACCAGATGAGAGGTGAAGCGCTGTTTACAATGTCCATTTCACAGGCTTGTAAGAGGAAGCGTAAGTTACCTTGTCCGGAGTCATAGAGCTAGTAAGTGGCCTCAACCCGTGAGGAGCAAGTTAAGGGCCCTCCACTCTTCAGTCTCTATGCTGGCAGTTCCCAGTAGCACCAGAGTCACCCAGGATTGTGTTAGAAATGCACATTCTTGGGCCCCGCCCCAGGCCTGCTGAGCCAGATGCTCTGGGGTGCCCCCTTCCCAGCAGACTGGGTTGTGCTGGTCCACAGTCAGAGGTAGCCGTGGGTGTGGGTTGGCAAGCACCTCGGGAGTTTCCCAGGTGTAATCTGAAGCCTCCTTGGGCAGGGAGAGTGAGGAGGGAGGCCGGCCACCCCCGGATCGTAGGTGGCAGAGATTATAAGCAGAGGGAGCTGACGCAGGAGGCTTGTCCTGGGCGGATCTCTGCACCCACCTGCCAGACTGTAGGCGTTTCTAGAGAGGCCCTAACTGGGTGCAGTCACGTAGGCCAGGCCGGTGTCCTTAGCACATCGCCATCCCAGGGCCGCGTCCTCGGTGCAGCCTCTGGGAGCAGGAAAGGCAAGCGGAAGGGCGTGAGGGGCCCCAAGTGCCAGGGGCCAGCTCACAGGCAGGCTGGAGGTCACATCTTTTTGTTGACACCCCTCAGCACAGGGTCCCTGCTTTGTAATCACATGGGGGGGGGGCCACTGCTTTGAACTTGCCATCTTCGAATAGACTTACATTCTCTTCTGTTTTTCTCCCTTCCCATCGCCTTCCTTTCTTCAATAAAACGTTTAGCTGTCCTGTGGGCCGTGGGGGTGACATGTTAACAGTAACTTTAGGACAGTAAGCTCAAAAGAAAGACACTTTTTTGCCAATGCGCTCAGTTTTCTTTGTAAAAGAAAATTCCTAAGACTGGCCTGAAGGAAATGTGGGGCATAGATCGGAACACAGAGGTGCGGTTTGGAAGGTTTGGTCTCTGTGGCCAGCCCTGTGTCCCAGAGCAAGCCGGTTGCCGGGCAGGACCCGGCTCTTCTCTGGCATGGTCACACCACCTGTGTCTTGAGCTCTTGGGAAGCGAGTCCTGTGTGTGGAAGAGAAATGCTCCTGAATAATGAAATTATGCGCAGAGGCGGGCGTGGCTGTGCTCCCCGGATTCTGGGCTGGTTCAGGCGGTTTTCTTCCCTGTTAACTGAGCGAAAAGACGTGATTTTGGTTGACCACTGAAGGACAGCTTAGCATTTGGGTTGCTCTGATCACTGTGAACACAGGAGACATTTGTTTTTCCCAGTCACCTTGTGGGGGTGACAGGTGCTTTCCAAGGTCACCCTCTAACCTTCAACACAGCCTTTGAAATAAACACTATTCCCATTCTCAGTCACAGTGACTGAGGCTCAGCTCAGTTGTCCCTGGCCAGAATCCCACCCACCGTCACCCTACCTGGGGGCTCCCTTCCATCACCCCCAGGCACAAGGGGCTAATGGCGTCGGAGGGCCCCTTCTGGCCCACGAAGTGGGTGCTCACAGGGAGGCGGCTGCGAGCGTCTGGTTGGCTCTGACCGTCTCCAGGGAGAGAAAATATCTGGGCTCTGTCTTCTGGCACGAGAACTTGCACAGTGCGGACACGGAATTGACCTCAAGCAGTGTCGCTCCAGGCGGCATTCTCGAGGAGGGCTGTCTTATCTGCCCCGGTCACCTCTGCTCAGGGTGCGCTCAGGCGGGGGCAGGTCTGGGTGCTGCTGGCAGTGAAGGTGCGGGGCGTGCCTCCTCTGTGCCAAGCAGGGCGCTGCCACGGGTGCCAGGAGGAAACAGAGAGTGACCTTTTGTGGTCCTGTCCTTGTGGTTTGCTGTGTGGTGGACCCCCACCGCTTTCTCAAGGCCATGCCCAGGGAAGCCAGATTTTGTAACGTTTTCTCACCTGGACACTCGTGAGGCTGTTCCCCAGCTGCAGGATTCCATGCCAGATTCCTGGCGGGCAGCAGCATTTGGAAAGAGCACATGGAATTCTGGGGGTTACCGGGTGCACCTGTGGCGGGTTTTGGTTTTCTGAGCCCACAGGCCACAGGAGAGCATGCTGGAGGTGGCTCCTGGTGGCCAGGACGTGAGTGGCCACACCAGTCTTCTGCACAAAGGGCAGTTTTGAGGCCTTGAGCACCGACCAGAAATGATCATCTGGAAGAGTAGAGACGGAGAACACCCCGGTTGGCAGTGGGAACCTAGAGCTGAGGGAGAGCCTGGAGCCGGCACCCGTGTGACTCTGTGCCCAGCTGCCCCTGCAACTCTGTGCCCAGCTGCCCCTGCCCAGCTGCCCCTGCTGGGCCATTCAGGTTCCTCGAGGGGAAGCCTGAGAGGCAGCATGGATGGCGGACTCTTGCAGTTGGAGAAGGAGGTCCTGGGCGGCTGGCGGAGGCCGGGCTGTGTGGAGAACGGTCGAGGGGGAGGTGGCTGGCTGTGAGCCTGCCCCAGAGGAGGCGTCAGCCATGGTGCGTGTGGTGACAGCGTGACCAGCAGCGTGTGAGGATGCTCTGCAAGACTCTTCTGTAGGGTTGAGATGAGGAAGGAGGTGGCCCGGCTCATCGGTACTGGCCTCTATTTGCTCATGGCATCCATTACCTTGGTCTCCAGCCGGGGGTTTGGTTGTCAGTCTCTGTGGCCACCCCACGCGGGCCTCCAGTGATGTCAGTTGTTCAGGGTGGTCCTCTTACGGGGGTGCAGGGCCCCCGCATAACCACCGGGCTGGCCACGGACAAGGTTCCCCCAGAGCCTGTGTGACACTGGGGTCTGCCCACTTCTGGCACCTGTCCCCTGACCCCTTGCCATCCCCAGTCTTCTGCTGGACTCCCAACAGCATCTCTCCCCAGGCGCTTCCTGCTAATTATGCTAATTTATGCATGCGTCTTAGCAGCTCAGCTGGAGAGCGGGCTTCATGTATTTACTCAGGAGATGGTGGTCAAGAGTTCCGACTTGGGGGTCAGACTCTGTGACCTTGGGCAGTGTAGACAGCCAACAGTAAGACCTTCCCCCCAGGAAGAACGTAAACACTGAAGGAGACCATAGCCGTTCCGCACTTGGCGGAGTGCCAGACGCGGTGAGCAGTCATGACATGTTATCACTGAGTAAGCCCTCGTTAGATATCGTAGATCAACACTGAGTGTTCTGGTCCAGGGCGGGGCGGACGATTATGGCTATGGCGGCTAATAGACCAGGTTCAAGTCCTTGGTTATGTCCTTGGACAGGAGGCTTGGCGTCTCCCTGGCTGGTGTGTTACATGTGGATCATAGTGGTGTCATGGAGCTGTTGTTGGTTTTAAGTAAATAATATTTGTGAAATGACCAAGGTAGTGGCTGGCGTGACGTGGATCCTCAGACTCATTTCGTTTCCTCCCCCGCCTCTTCAGTAACTTGCCACGGTGCCTTGCTCTCAGCCACTACAGCAGTCACACTGAAGTTTCAGTCAGTGACGCTGACGAGCGGTTAAGTGTAGCCATGGCTGTCCCCCTCCCGGCACCCACACCGGGTGCCACGCGGATGCTGGTGGTGGCCGAGCAGACAGCTGTTGTCGCGGGCTAGTCTCTGTCACCACCCCGTCCTGGTGGCCAGCTCAGTGGCTGTGGGGCGAACAGCATCGTTCAGCTGAGAGGGGCGGCCGCATCCGTCTGCCCGTTTGGTTCCGGCCTAAGAGCACAGGTGCTCCGCAGCTGATGCTCCGCAGCTGATGCCCTTCCTTTGCGCACAGCTTCTTCCGCAGAATCTCCCACCTCATCGTCACCTTGTGTCCCATTAGACTTGCAATTGCCCTCTTCCAGATGGCTTCTTCCCTCCACCCCCCAGCGTTTGGTGACTCTCTGGGACATTTGCTTATTTTGGGGGGGGACGTGCTCTATCCCAGGGCTTTCATGTTTTCACCTCTCTCTGGGACGTTGGTTAGACATGAGCCTTTCTTTTCCGAGACTGGTCTGGGAGAATACAAAATCTTCCTTTGTCTTGAATGCCAGTTGTGTGTTGGGTCCCAAATAAGACACTGCTGCCTTCCTGCGCCTTGCGTAGCCCGGGTCGGACGGGCAGGGGGCGTTTGTAGCCGTTTTTGGTGGATCCTCACCATGTTCTACAGCCTTGTTAAGGGCTGCATCAAAGTAGTTCTTTTGTTTGTTTTTTAGACTAAATAATGTGTGTCTTATGGGTTGTAGTGGTTAATGCACTTGGGCTGTCGAACCGAGTCTCAATTATTCTGCAGGTGGATACGGAAGGACAGCAGCTCAGAGGCTGTCACCTGAGAAGAGGGCGGACATGTCCTGCCCGGGAAGAGACCCCAGTCACTCCTTCCAAACCCGGAGAGACGTGGCTCTCGGTTACTCACAGCCGAACCATCTGAGCACGTCGTAGCGACAGTTGTCCGACTGAAAACAACGCTCCCAGTCTCTGGCGTGGACTGGAACGTTTGCGTGCCTTTTATCAGGGCTCATGTTTAAGTTGGTGGCTGCTTCTCCTCAGCACCTCTGCCGTCTGAGAACACGGCTGTAGCTGAGGAAGGCTCCGTCAGCGACCGACAGAGCGGGACGGCGCTGTGCAGCGCCGCGCGGTGGGCAGTGGCCGGGGTGCAGCGGGCAGAGTCCGGAAGGCTGGCTGAGTGTCCGCTCGGCTGCCATAACGTTCTGCTGTTTTAGGTGGACGGTGTAATGGCTATAAGTGAGTTCTGAGTTGTACCACTGTTACCATAGTTCAGTTTTATTTTATTTTATTTTATTTTTTAGAATGCACATGGATGCTGGAGCAAGGGAAGGACAGGATTTGAGAGAGAGAGAGAGAGAGAGAGAGAGAGAGAGAGAGAGAGAGAGAGAGAGAGAGAGAGAATCTTAAGCAGGCTCCACACTTAGCGTGGAGCCCAACGCAGGGCTCAATCCCATGACCCTGGGATCATGACCTGAGCCAAAATCAAGAAATCAAGAGCTGGACACTCAACTGACTGAGGCCCCCCCAGGAGCCCCCACCAAAGTTCAGTTTTAGAACATGTGTATCCCCTTCCTGTGTGAGCCCCCTCACAAGAGCAGGGGAGGGGCAGAGAGGGAGAGAGAATCCCAAGCAGGCCCTGAGGCCCAGGGGATGTTTAAATAAAATCTGTGGCCTCAGGCTGGGAATGCAAACTGGCGCAGCCACTCTGGAAAACAGTGTGGAGTTTCCTCTAAAAGTTAAAACTAGAACTCCCCCATGACCCAGCAATTGCCCTACTGGGTATTTATCCAAGGGAGACAGATGTGCTGTTCTGAAGGGACACACACACTCCAATGTTTATGGCAGCGCTATCAACAGTGGTCAAAGTATGGGAAGAGCCCAGATGTCCATCGGTGGATGAATGGATAAAGAAGATGTGGTGTATATGCAGTGGAGTACTACTCGGCGATCAAAAAGAATGGAATCTTGCCATTTGCAACTACGTGGATGGAACTAGAAGGTATTATGCTAAGCAGAATTAGAGAAAGACAGATGAGGACTCTAAGATACAAAACATACGAAATAAGGGAAGGGGAGCAAAAATAATATAAAAACAGGAAGGGGGACAAAAACAGAAGAGACTCGTAAATATGGAAAACAAACGAAGGGTTATGGGAGGGGCCCTGGGAGGGGGGCTGGGCTACGTGGGTGAGGGGCGTTAAGGAATCCGTTCCTGAAATCATTGTTGCACCATATGCTAACTAACTTGGATGTAAATGAAAAAATAAATAGATTATTAGACAAAAGGTCTGTGACCTTAGGCAAGTCGCTCGACTTTCTCAGAGCCGGAGGCTCCTGCTACACGTGCGGGGATGCACACATCTCACCCGCGGCACCGTGTCTGGCCGAGACACCCAGGGGCTGCTGCCAGGCGGCTGAGTCAGAGCCGCCATTCAAGGACGCCCCCCTCATCGGAACGCTTGCCACACCGGCCAGCTGGGTGACTGCTGGCCGTCCTCCGTGGGAAACCTTCCCAGCAGAAAGTTGCCGGAGGAGCAGAAACTCCCCAGATGGCGGAGCAGGAGGGGGACAGTCCCTGCAGAGGGAAACGCCGCACAGGGCGGCAAGCCAGGCATGGAGAGTGGCGTCATCCGAAGGGCCAAGCCGAGATGCAGGATGGGCACGGTGGGGGCGGGGGCGGGGCCGGCGAGGAGCCAGATGGACGGGCCCCGGATGATCTGTATGTCGAGGCTGCTGCTTGTAGGCAGTGGCAGAGCTGGTGAGGGTTTTAAGTGGAGCGTTGACCGATTACATTCAAAAGCCTGCAGCCAGTGCTTTAAATAAAGGACATTTATTTTGTAATGCCTGCAAACGTAGCAGCAGTGGTGACTCAGTGAGAATTTTATGGGGATCTTCTTAGCTGTGGCTTTTGGGTTCTGAACCTCCCACCCCTTGCCAGAGGCAGGGCAGACTGTAAGTATTTACTAGGTTTACTTCCTGGAGGATGAGGGGCCAAATGTAGGGATGCTTTTTCAACTGACAGCTAGTGGTCAGAGTGAGAGGGAGGAAGGATCACTCTTCAGGGCCCATTCTTTTCTCCGACACCTGAGTGCCAGCGCCTGCCTCGCCTGGGCACGTCGAAAGTTTATTCAGTGTCGTATGGTTGTTAGATTAATATGACAGGAAATGAAATTTACTTAAATAAAACTAGTGCTAGGGTACAAAAGACAGAAGAAGGAGAAATTTTTGGAAAAGGGACTGGAATTGGGTTCTAGAAAAAGTTGAAAAACAGTGTTCCAGTTAATTAAGGAAGTTACCTGGGTGGCTCAGTCGGTTAAGCGTCCGACTTCAGCTCAGGTCATGATCTCACAGTTCGTGGGTTCAAGCCCCACATTGGGCTCTGTGCTGACAGCTTAGAGCCTGGAGCCTGTTTCGGATTGTGTCTCCCCTGCTCATTCTCTGTCTCTGTCTCTCAAAAGTAAATAAAGGGTTAAAAAAACCTAAGAAAAATGATGAGAGCTACCTGTTGACAAAATTTTATGAGGACCATTCCACCAAAATGCAGTACAGAAGTGAGAAGTGAGGGCTGCTAATGGGAGTTTGTCAGAAGCCCGATTGGGCCTGAATGTCCAGGGGTCTCGTCAAGCCTGTTGATGTGACCAGAAGACACAGGTTCACAGGGAGAGCAGGCTGTGTGCTGGAACCTTCTTGCCCTCCATTTTGTCGGTCAGGCCTCCTGAACCTTGCCTCTGGCTCCCTGCTGTCTTCCCTCCTGCCTGCGTGGCCTCTGCCCTCTGCTCTGGCTCCTGCCCCGAGGCTCCTTCAAATGGCCAGGTTGGATCTGACCCTGGAGCCCCCCCCCCCTCCCCCGGGTTTTCTGCCCCGTGGGGGTTTCTCTTGGGCCTCGGCCTTCCCCCTGAGCCTCTCACTGGCCACATCTACTTGGCATCAGGCAGGGACTCATTTCCATCCAGGGCCTGCTCTCTGTGAATGTTGGGGACTTCTTGGCCGGCATCTCCTATCCGAGAACAGGAGCAGAAAGATGGCTGCCAGCATTTACTCCCAAAATTGTTTAGGCACGGTTTAATTTGCATACAGCTTGCATTCCTGATTTTCAGCCCCCCTTCCGATCTGCACCCTTGGTTAGCGCATTCCCCAGGACAGGCCTTCCTCTCTCTGCTCAGCCAGCCCAGGGCCACTCATTTGAATCCGGCTTCATGATTCTACCCGTTCAAGGATAGGCCCTTGGCCCGTTCCTCATTGCAAATCGGATTCCTCCGAACCAGAGTTTAGTACCTCCAGCCCCGAGGGCATTCCTGCTGCAGGCTGGGCACAGCCCTCTACCTGGCACATTATCCGCTGGCCGCCTCAGCTACTGTCCTTTTTGCCAGTGAGTGCTGGGGCAGCCCCATCGTGCTTCTGAGCTTGTTTGTCTCTCTCGTCTGTCTTGCCTGGGGACACTAGGCCTAGGAAGGGGATTTGTCCCCTCTGTCCCAGTGAGAAACCCAGAGCCTAGCTTTCTGATTTACCACTCCCCGTCTTACCTCTTAACTCTCTCAAGAAAAGAGACCACTTCTCTCTACCTTCACAGCCACTTAGGGTTTCCTTGGATTAATCAACAGCCCTGACCGCCCCCACTTCCATTTCTCTGTACTGGAGCCAGAGTCTTTTCTGAGATACAGCCCTTGTGTGGACACTCCTCCGGGGGCTTCTGTTGTCCCATTATTAAAGTCCAGGGTCCCTAAAGGGACTTGCCAGGTCTCACACGCCCTGGGCCCTGCCCGTTTTCTGGTGTCTGGGAAGCGCTGGCCTCCTCCCTGTCCAGCAGGGAGCCTGGTGCCTGTTTGGTACACATTCGGTCCTGCTGGAGGTGTGCTGTGCGTCCGCTGCACCTGCTTTGCCACCAGTGGTGTATTCTGCTTTTCCTAGGACTTGGCCCTTGTTTCCCATGTTATTATAGAGGTTTATGGCTTTTTTTTTTTAACGTCCTTTGAGTGGGAGTGGATTGATTCGGTGGCGCTCCCTTGGTCAGAACTGAACCTCCATTTAGAGTCCTGCTCCCATGGAGAGGGACCGGGACCGCGGTTTCTGGTACACCGAGCATCTGGGAAGCCAGTGCTGGGAGAGTGGTCCTGCGCTTGTCCCTGTCTAAAAGGCTCCACTGGTTATTTTCCCTCCTCATTGTTCCCACCTCTGCCCCCTCATTTCTTGGAAGAGGAAACCCAAGACCCATGATTACAGGCCTTTTCCAGGGCCTCCTGACCTTGGTGGAGCGTCCTATGAAAACCTGAGCCTCTGGTCCTGGCGCCAGACTTCCTTCTCCTGCACCACAGATGTTCCTTGCTCTGTTTGTGCTTCCAGAAGTTGTCGATGCGCCGGCCTCAGCCTGGCCCTCGTACCCTTCATGGTCCCCCCCAGCTTAGGAGCCAGACTGGCCTAGGTGCACAGTCCTTGCCTTACAACCCATTTGCTACGACCCCGGTCAGGTCCTTACCTTCTCCAGCCTCAGTTTTCTCATCTGTGGAATGGTCACAACAGCACCTGCCCTGCAGGGGTGCAGTGAGGATTAAGGAAGAAAACTCCTTAAGTCTCCAGATGTAGCAGGGACTCTCTAAATGTTCACTAACTGTTGCCCTGGCTGGGAGTCCCTACTTTTTTCTTTCTTTCTTTCTTTTTTTTTTTTGAAATTCACCATTTGCTGGCCGAACCACATCAGAGATCTCTGGGTCTCTGGTTCCGTCCCATGTGTGAACTGGAGTTAGTTTAAGCTCCTGTCCTGTAGTACTTATTGTACCCGGGTGGGTCCCAAGACCCTATACTGTAGTCAACTGCATATTTTCTGAAAAATATTTTAAGTATTTTTTTTCCCTATCAGTGTGTGGTCACTACAAAAATGAATTCTCTTTAAAGCACAAAAATTAAAATTTGTAATACCATCTAAATGTCAATATTTGTCTATTCTAATTTTTTCCTGTGTGTTATAAATCAGTACATCTCCTCCCCGTTGGAATTCTGTGTATTTTAAAACATAACTGGAAGAACTGTGCACATACCTCAATAGCTCAGGGTCAACGGCGGGTTTTCATTTATGCCTCTGAGTTCTGAAGCTGGGCTCTGTCAAGGCCTGGGGACTTTGGGGAGGTCTCCCTAGGCCTGAGTGTGAGAGGCCACCCCTGCCCCCCTGTCACCATGTGCATGGTAACAGTATGTGCCTGACCGGTTGATGCTAGAGAAAGCCCGTGGTCCCCACTTTACATCTATGGGGTCAGTCGTTAAAGCACATTAAGGCTTTTTAAAAAATTAGCTTTATAACAGAGCAACCCGAGGGATCTTTGTGGTGGTGGAGCTACAGGCCTACACAGGTGATGGAAGCGTCAGAGCTTCACAGTCACGCGCGCGCACGCACAGGGGAGCACCGGTTATTCCGGGGAGATCGGAATTGGACTCATGGATCCTATCAATGTTGGTGTGGGAAACTGGGCACAGGGTATAAGGCATCTCTATTATTTCTTGCATCTGCGTGTGATTCTCTACACACACGATTAACTGTAGTGACCTCAATTCAAAAAATTAGCTTACAAAATTAAGTGTAATGCTCATCGATAGAATCCTGGAGAAAAGAGCAGCTCTGCATCGTGCTCTCTCATGTTAGGGTGACAGGGAGCTAGATTAGTTAAGGTGCAGCCCGGTGGCCCCAGTCATAACATTGGTGTCAGCACAGAGGCCTTTTGTGACTGCGGTGGGGTAGGGGTGGGGGGGTCTGTTTCCAGTGACCCGGGAGCTGGTGGGGGGCCTCCTGCATCTTTACTGCAGGGCCACAGCCCAGCACAGGTGCCCAGCATGAAAACATATCCTGTCGGGGTGCAGGAATCTTCACTTAGGGATTTCTCCTGGCCCCGAGCTGATGAACAATTTAGAGCAATTGGAGCCGGACTCCACCTCCATCAAATTAAAGTCTGGTTTAAACCAACCCGCACAGCTCTCCCTTGCTCTTGCTGGCTGGCAGCTCACCTGGAGGTGAGGGAAGGGGTGTGCTCCAGGGGAGCCCCTCCTCCCAGCCCCCATCAGGTGTGGGAGGAGGAGACAGCCGGCGAGGAGCCCCCTTTCCTGGCTCTGGGAGGCCTTGCTTGTAGGGTTTCAGATTTGGGACCAGATTTCGGGTCTCCTTAAGCTAGAAAATCATTCCAACAGATCCGATTCCTCTGAGCCCATTCATGAGGCCGATCTTTACTTGGGTTTAATAAAATATTTAGCGACCTATCGCATTCCAGTCACAGTATGCCCTTAGCGATGCCACGGGGCTGGGCTGAGGTGATGCACTTGATTTCCAGATGCCTTGCTTGGGCTGCTCTGAATGTGGGTCATTGTGAGAGCTTCACCAGGTCTCTGGCGGAAGGAATTATCTTCTGGAGTCGCAGTTACAAAGCATTACTGTGCTGTTACGTATTACACAAGTGGCAAGTTTAACCATTTTTATACTTGGGTCCTAAACCCACTTACATCCATTCCTTCCTCCACCGCATAAAGCCTGTGCTACCTTCTTGGTGTTTGTTGAATTGCAAATCAATTCCCTGCCATCGATTTAAAATAAAACAGCCCTGAGATTTTTCCGCAGACTAAAGCATTCTTTCATCACACGACCTTTTTTTCCCCGATAGTAGAGCAAAGACGTGCAGTCCTAAAGTGGCCTGTGTGCAGCCTCTTAGGACCGTGAATTACACGTGTGCTGAAATACCACTCTGTGTGCATGCGTGTGCGTGTGTGTGCGTATCAGCAATAGTTGGTCTTTTTGGTGCTGATTAAAAAGACTCTACTACCCTGGTTCTCGTGGTATGGAACCTGGATGCAGAGCCTTAGAATTTAGGGGAGGGGATGGGAGGGGCTCTACCATCACGAAAGTATCAGCCAAGGTCGTTATTTAACAGTTATGCCACTAGCCGTTTCCTGAAGGACCCTGCTCTGTCCACGCGGTTCGTGAGGTCTAGACCCTGTGGTTCCGATAAGTCACACGTGGGTGGCTGTGCTGCTGACCCATTTCCATTTGCTGAGTTTAACTTTTTTTCTGGTTTTTTTTTTATTTTTTGAGAGAAGAGAGACCACACGTGAGCAGGGGAGGGACAGGGAGAGAGTGAGACAGAATCTGAAGACAGGCTCCAGGTTCTGAGCTGTCAGCAGAGAGCCTGAGGCGGGGCTCAAACCCGCAAACCGTGAGATCATGGACCTGAGCTGAAGCCAGACGCTTCACCAACTGAGCCACCCAGGCGCCCCTGTTAGCAGCGTTTCTGTGCAGCCGGACCCCTTTAAAGTCCAGCGCCTCGTCCTTAGTGTCCCCTCTGAGTGTGCGCATGCACGAGAGTGCCCGCGTTCACGCGCGCGCGCGCACACACACACACACACACACACACACACACACACACACAGTGTCAGAGCCTTGCAGGACTGGAAGTTACCCCCTCTCAGCCCTCCTTGGGGCTCTTCCGCAGAAATGAAACGCGGCGGTGCGGAGCACAGTGTGGGTTGGGCCTACAGTGCTTTGTGCCTGGTCCACAGGCACAGTTTGAGGGCCACCTTTTTACGAGGTGGGGCATTTGTCCGGTTTGCGGTATCTGTAGTCTCATTGCCACCTCTCTTTCTTGCAGTCTTATGTGCTGAAAGAGTCGGCCAGATGACTAAGACATATAATGACATTGATGCTGTGACTCGGCTTCTTGAGGAGG
>PJEM01008066.1:0-49105 GCA_004023845.1 Helogale parvula | reverse complement strand
TAAGTCGGTTGAGCATCCCACTTGGGCTCAGGTCATGATCTCACAGTTCGTGGGTTCGAGCCCCGCGTTGGGCTCTGTACTGACAGCTCAGAGCCTAGAACCTGCTCCCATGATCATGCTCTGTCTCTCTCTTTCTCAAAAATAAACAAACATTAAAAAAATTAAAAAACAAAAGGTATGTTAGGTTTTAAAAGAAATGTATTAATGACATTAAAAAAGGCACTACTTGCTAGAATAACCAGTTTAAGATTTTTAAAATAAAAAAATGTAATATTTCATTAAAAAATTTTTTTGTTGTTTTTTTATTTATTTTTGAGAGACAGAGAGAGATAGCGTGAGCAGGGGAGGGTCAGAGAGAGAGGGAGACACAGAATCTGAAGCAGGCTCCAGGCTCTGAGCTAGCTGTCAGCACAGAGCCTGACACAGGACTTGAACCCACAAACTGTGAGATCATGACCTGAGCCGAAGGCAGTTGCTTAACTGACTGAGCCACTTAGGCACCCCTAATGTTTATCTTTGAGAGAGAGAAGGAGAGGGTGATGCAGACAGGGGAGGGGCAGCGGGAGAGGGAGACACAGATTCTGAAGCAGGCTCCAGAACTTACAGACTGTCAGATCATGATCTGAGCCGAAGTTGGATGCTTAACCAACTGAGCCGCCCAGGCGCCCCGTTTTCCCCATTTTTTGTGTCTCTCTTCCCCTGTGTTTGTTCCCATCTGCATATTCAGTTTTCTCACAGCTGCTCTGACACCTGCACTCTGAACTCCCCCGAGTTTCTTAGGGCTCACCTGCCCAGCACCCTGGCCCCCCGTCTCCTGCAGCTGGCCCTCATGAATGGATTGAGCGTGGGTTGAGTGTGGGCAGGGGCTGAGACCTCTTGGCCGCCTGCATGTCATGGCAGTTACCAACTTCTCATCCCCAAATAAGTGACGTTAGGTTTTGGGCTCTGTAACTGGGCTGTGGGCGAGGTGATTGAGGGCACGGGCCTTCTGATGGCATGCAGTTGTCACCATTGTGGTGGCTGCCATTAGGCACTTGGGGGCTAGCTTGGTTGGCACCACTAACTTTTTTTAATGTTTATATTTGAGAGAGAGAGAGAGAGAGAGAGAGAGAACACGAATGGGGGAGGGGCAGAGAGGGAGGGAGACTCAGTATCTGAAGCAGGCCCCAGGCTCTGGGCTGTCAGTACAGAGCCTGACATGGGGCTCAAACTCCTGAACTTTGAGATGAGCTGAAGCTGGACACTTAACTTAACCACCCAGGCACCCTGTATGTATATTTTTAATGTTTACTTTTGAGAGAGAGCACAAGCTGAGGAGGGGCAGAGAGGAGAGAGCGAGAGGGAGACAAGGATTCGAAGCAGGGCTCGAACTTGTGAACTGTGAGATAATGACCTGAGCCAAGGTTGGAGGAGGCTCAAGCCCCGGCACCACTGGCTTTAAAAATCGTCCATCACAGACCCTTTTGCACTGTGTCCGTTTCCCCCAGCAGCGCCACACTGTCCACACCCCCTCCTATTTCCAGCATCGGCTCCTCACCCCACACGCTGTTAATCGTTGGGTCTTCTCAGGGGGCTACGGCTAGACCTTTCGGTTCATTCCAAGGCCGCTTCGTACCCCCAGCCCCAGAGTGTCAGGAGGGAGGCTTCGTGTCTGCGGCTGCCCCGTCCCAGGTCCGCTGACCGCCTCGCTCTGCCCCCACGCTCGGGAGACACGTGCTCGCTGTGGGATCCAAAACCACACAACGATCCATTCGGAAACCCCTTCCAGCTTGTCCCTGCCCCATCTTTCCCTGGCTCATGGGGGCCTCTGAAGCTGCCGTCACCGCGCCCCAGGTGCTCTGTCCCCCCACCCCCACGAGCCCCCTGAACACAGCAGTCATCCGCAGGTCGCCTTGTTTTGTTCTGTACTTTCTCTGGGTTGCTGTCTCTGTGAGTGTCTAGTGCCTGTAGTTCTTGGAGTGCAAAGTGATCGCCCCTCAGGGAGGATTTGTGTCTGCTTGGACATGTGAGGACGGCCTTGAGGGGCCTGGGAGCCCAGCCCTCCACGCAGGACCCGCTGCCAGCAGTTCCCACCCCCAGCCGTCTCCCGAACAGCCGCCACGCCACAGACTGCGCGCTGGCCCCTTTGTAAGAACCTGAGCGGTTGGAAAGAACACTTGTGGGGCACTCCCCTCGGGTGACCCTGTCGTGCCTTCTCGGTTTTATTTTTGGCAGCTCACCATGGCAATGGTCTGGGCGTCTCTGTGTTTTATTCATAATGCCATTCTCCCCCTTGTCCTGATAAGAACCACCTCTGAGTCACAGCCTTTCCGTGGAACTAGGCAGGTTCCCCAGTTCAGGGCGCCAGCCTGGGTCACGTGACCATCGTGCTGACTTCCTCGGCTTGGCTTCGGCTCTGTTTTCTCTGATCGTTTGCTCTGGTTTGCAGGCAGCAGGCTGGGGGCATAGACGGAGGGCACGGGGAGGGGGTGGTGTGTGCACAAGATGCCAGAGCCCAGCCCACAAGGCCCGTGGGAGGCTTTTGCTTCTGCCTCTTCGGAGAAGAGGACTCCGGGGCTCGCCTTGGCTTCCTGCTGCTGGATTTGCCTTTGGGGAGGGCTGTTCCAGGGTGTCCCTTAGTCATCGTTTCATCCCGAGATTGGTGAATGAGATGAGTTAGCCGCTCAGCGTGGGAGGCCCGCTGCTCTCCGTCCCCAGGGCTGCGGCAGACTGCACGGTGCCACTGGCAAGGGGCTGAGCCAAGCCACAGTCCTGGTCAGCAGAGCCCAGGCAGGAAGAGGGGGCAAGCTGTGCCAATGAGCTCCGCGTGGAGTGAAGGAGCCCCTCTCCATAGTGGATTTCCAAGGGCCTCGGTTGTTCATTTGTAACCTGTCACCCTCGCTGCCATTTAGGTCAGCGGCCATAGCCTGGATGCTTTCCTCTTTCTAGAAGTAAACCCTTACCGGCTGTTGGCTGGTTGTGATAAATAGGAGTGCTTTCATTCCTTTAATTCTCCAGAAGAAACCCAACCCGTCTGTCCCCTGAGGAGAGAAAAACCAGAGCTACTGCAATAAATTTACACCTATTGTAACTTTTAGATGAACCACTTTTAGATAATTAAGTAATCTCTACACCCAATGTGGGACTTGAACCTACAACCCTGAGATCAAGAGTCACACGCTCTAGTGACGGAGCTAGCTAGGCGCCCCCTTAGGTAACTTTTAGGTGCCGTGTAACTTGTTTAATTTTTTCATTTCATCCATAAATATTTTTACCATTACTTATTCTTTTTATTTTTTTCCCCCAGCAGAGAGTTTTTGTTCATGTCACTATAAAGCTTAGATCTCTGGTGTAGATGAGGTGAGGGCTGCCCGGCCCCCGGGGCTGAGGTGTGGGGTGTGGCGGGGGGGTGAGAGGCTTCACTGAGCGCACAGCCCATTTGTTTTTCTTCCCCTGCCTGCCGCTCGTGCGCTCCAGCCTCCGCACACACGGGAAGCCCTCGCCGTCCCTCGGGTGCTCCGGCTGGCCTTGCCCAGCGGACCTTGGTAATGATGCTTTCTGCCTGACTCGTATGCGTAGGGTCCGCACACAAGATGTGGCCCCGCAGACAGAATGCCTGCGCTCGTGGGGACTTAGCGTGTACGTGGTGTGGTGGGCGCGTGGCGGCAGCGCGGGGCAGCGACGCCGTGGAGCCGTGGGCATGCAGTGTTGGCCGTGTGCTCGGTGTGAGGCCTTGTTCTGGTACTGGGATGCAGTGGGCCTGCGTTCGCTTTGTGAAGGCCGCGCTTCCCAGCGGACCCCGGGATTTCGGTTTTCACTGAGGGTTAGCCGGCTGAAACCGCCTGCACAAAACGCTGACCTTGAGTTGGCCTGGAGAGGTAGGCTCCCTCGACAGTCCTTTCCCCCAGGGACCAAATAAGGCACCTGTTGAGCTAAGGATGCTCGTTGGAAGCTGCCGTACCTGGCCTGGATAAGTACACGGAGAGGAGTGGCAGTCATTGGGCAGGGCCACGGGTCCTTGGCAGGCATGAGAGGAGGCACGGATTGTGGGAATGAGCGGGACGTATTTGTGGCTCCCTGGGTGTGCCCCTGGCTGGCTGCCGGGGCGGTGCTGATGGCCGGTTGCAGGTTTCAGGGCTGCAAAGACCGAGGGGAGAGTGACCGTCATCTGTGCGCGAGGGTGTCAAATCCAGAGTCTTCCCAAACTACTTCGGCCTCCAGTGCTCGGCCCAGACTTCAGGGAAACTCCTGTGAGAGGGAGGCAAGATGTGCTGCTAGTGCATGGAATGATTCGGTGCACATGTGAGAAGTTGGAAGTAAAAGCTGTTTTTTTTTTAAATATATATACATATTGTATGAGTCTGAATCATGATGCTAGAAGATGTTTCCAAGGGTCACCCCATCTCCCTTCTCCATTTAAGACAAGAACAGATGAAGGAACCAGGTCTGGGGATGCCCAGGCAGAACCCGGCCTCTTAGACTCACGGAGGAGAAGGGTTCGCCCGGAGCTTAGGTTAAACTTGACCAGTACCCCCTGTAAGAAATGCATCTTAGCTTGTGACTTGATACTCACCTACATAAACAAACACGTGACAAGCAAAAGCGTAAACATGAAATTATACCCTTATTACATAGAATGCACTTTGGTATTTCAATTTTGTGCCGGTGAATTTCATTTAAAACAAAATAGCAGGGACGCCTGGGTGGCTCAGTTGGTTGAGCATCTGACTTCGGCTCAGGTCATGATCTCACAATTCGTGGGTTCAAGCCCCACATCGGGCTCTGTGCTGGCGGCTTGGAGCCTGGAGCTGCTTCAGAGTCTGTGTCTCCCTCTCTCTCTGCCCCTCCCCTGCTCATACTCTGTCTCTTGCTATCTCTCAAAAATAAATAAACATTAAAAAAATTTAAAAAACAAAAGAGCAGTTGCCATTACTAAAATGAGTCTCAAGCTACAGATAGTTTATAAGAAGCTCATCTGGAGTGTACTTGACCCTCGTTAGCCGAAGCTGTTGGCCGCTGTTGGCCCAAGGCCATGTACGCATTTGCCTTTGCCGCCCTTCAGATGGGACCCCAATCAGGAGATAATAGGTTTTTGGTTCAATTTTATAAGGAAGTTAGTCATGTCAAGAATCAGAGTTGAACTTCCCTGGTAAGTAAGTCACCTGAAGGTACCTGTTGGACCTTTGTTCACATCTTGGGTGTCTGCCCTTCACTAATGGCAGCTCCCTGAGGACACCAGGGGCTAGCTTTATAAGGATTTCACAAGTCCCGGAGCTGCTTTGGAGGAATGGTTTTGGAAGCATGTGTCTCCGGTAGGAACGGCGACTTGTGTTCACTGGACCTTGGGGGTGCCCCCATCGCCTGAGGTCTGCGCAGCGCCTGCGCGGTGTGTGGGCGGACGCCGCCCTCCTCTGGGCAGGTGTCCCCTGCTGGTGTGCGGACCGGGAGCTCTTCGTTCCTTTGTCATTTCCGAACACCTTCTCTTCCTCAGTGGACACCAAGCACCCGTGGCTCCTTCAGGACGCACAGGTGCTTTGAACATCTCGTCTCCCTTTTGCCTTCCGCAGAAAGAGCGAGATTTAGAACTGGCCGCTCGGATCGGCCAGTCGTTGTTGAAGAAGAACAAGACGCTGACCGAGAGGAACGAGCTGCTGGAAGAGCAAGTGGAGCACATCAGGGAGGAGGTGAGGAGCTGGCGGCCGGGCCGGGGGCGGCCGGGGCGGGAGGGCTCGGGCTCCCAGGTGGCTGCTGCTGCGCCTCTGGTCTTGGCCTCCTCCGGGCGGTGTGGACGGCACAGCCCTCACGGTCCCCGTCTCCCAAGCGCCCAGACTCCCACGTCGGCTAGGAAGGACCCTCCGCGTACGGCTGGGGTGTGCATGGGCTAAGAGGGCGGTGAGCAGGGGCTCCTGAGGGGGGGCGGGCATGCGCAGGTTGGAGGGGAGGCTGAGGAGGGCAGGGCCTGACTGCACGATCTTCCCTGCGGTGTAACTTTGTGTTTGTAAAACAAACCAAAAAAGTAGCCTGTTGTTATGGTAGAAACCCTATCATTTCCATGATACAAATCTTGGCCAAAGGAGATCGGTGGTCAGGGGTGGGGGAGGAAGGCCTCAGGCTTATCTTAAGGGACTGAGGTTTCGGAGGAGAAGCACTGGCTTCCTGGAAGGTCACCGTGGGGGAGGAGCAGGAAGGTTCTGTGGAGTTGGCCGTGTCACAAGGTCAGGAGATACAGCGGGGCTTTACTTTGTAGCTTCTTTTCTTTATGTTTGTTTATTTTTGAGAGAGAGAGAGAGAGAGAGAGAGTGTGTGCACGCACAAGCAAGGTCAGGGCAGAGAGAGAGGGAGACACAGAATTGGAAGGAGGCTCCAGGCTCTAAGCTGTTAAAGTGCAGAGCTCGATGCAGGGTTCGAACTCAAGAACCATGAGATCATGACCGGAGCTGAATTCGGACCCTCAAACAACTGAGCCACCCAGGTGCCCCTGTAGTTTCTTTTCCATTATCCTGTTCTTTTAACTGGGAATCTTCGCTGTGAGGACTATCATTGGATTTTCTTCCCCTGGTTTCTTCTCCCTTTAAAAAAAAATTTTTTTTTAATGTGAATTTTTGAGAGAGACAGAGCATGAGCAGGGGAGGAGCAGAAAGGGAGGGAGACACACAGAATCTGAAGCAGGTTCCAGACTCTGAGCTGTCAGCATAGAGCCTGACATGGGGCTCAAACTCAGGAACTGTGAGATCATGACCTGAGCTGAAGTCAAAAGCTTAACCGACTGAGTCACCCAGGCGCCCCCCTCTCTTCTTTTTTTTAACCATTTATTTATTTTTGAGAGAGAGAATCCCAAGCAGGCTCCTCACTGTTAGTGCACCGCCCAACACGGGGCTCAAACCCACAAACCCACAAGAGTCAGCCGCTTAAGCCACCCAGCCACCCCTCCTCTCCTTTATTTTCTATCAGAGACTCTAAGTGGGCAGGGATGCCCTTCCTTGCCTCTCTTACATGTAGTCAGATCTTTTCCACATGAAAGCTATTCCCAGCTATTGTTGTCTGGGTTTAATAATAGTTTTCATGTGATGAAATAGGTTTGCACCTTTGGAAAGACAAGAGGGTCGAATGTGGCTGTGTTTTGGAGAAGTGGGCCTGCTTTCCTTGCCCCCAGTGGGCATGAGCTGACCTCCCCTTCTCTGGGGCACATATGCCGGCCAGGTCAGCCTGGTTGGAGGAGAGGAGTGTGCCGCCCAGCACCCAGGAGCTGGCCACCGTCTCCCCTCTCCTGCCTCCCCACATCCCTGCCTTTGTGTAGGGCTTGGCCTGCTCACCGACTCTTGGAAGTGGAAGTACCTCTTTTTCCTTGGAAAAGCTTCGAATTTGGAAGCTGTAATATGTCCCGTTTGGCATATCATTAAATTGCCGGTCTAGATATTGAAACTAAAGCTTTTGTGCACTTAAAGTCTGCTACTCTGTGGAAGTCATAAATACTCGGTTGTGCAGGAAAGCCGAACTCAACCGTAGACCCCAAGTCAGATTAGAAACGAGGAAGAATGAAAACTTGTAATTCTCGCTGACAGCAGTCGCTGCCTGTTCCTCGGTAAGAGGTAAAAGGGCAAGTGAAAACTTCAAGGCACTGGTTTGTTTGTTCTAAACGTCAAGGATAAATCAGGTGATTTGCAACGGCTGCCTTAGCGGAGTCCGTGTGGCCACGTCCTGATGTCTTCCTCTCTCCTCCTGCGTCTGGAGTTGCTATCTTGTGATCCTGGAGTGCAGAGCAAGGCCTGCGCAGGCGCACAGTGGGGCTGTGAGGGATGCCAGTGTGACGCGAGGGCGGACAGACTGCCCACCCAGAGCCAGCATTGCCAGGGCACTGTCCGGGGTGGCATTTGGCTTCAACAGAAGTGAATGGCCTCTGTTTTTCATTTGGTAACAGGATTTTTTTCTCTGGCCGTTTGCCCAGCTGGTCACCTGGCTACTTGCAAAACCCATATGCTGCCTTGCTCACCACCCTTCCTGCCCCCAAATACCATTCTAGAACCTTCTAGTTCCCTCCTACCTCCTCTCTGAACCAAAGTAAACATCATACATTTAGGCAGAGGGCTTTCTGTCCAAAAAATAACGGACCGTATTTTTCTTAAATGGGGTCAGACGAGCGCAAAATCCAGGACACCCTGTGGTAAGGGACCACGGGGGCGCGGTCCGCGCTCGGGGGTGAATGACGCCCCGCTGTGTCTGTGCAGGTGTCTCAGCTTCGGCACGAGCTGTCCATGAAGGATGAGCTCCTGCAGTTCTACACCAGCGCCGCCGAAGAGAGCGAGCCCGAGTCCGTGTGCTCCACCCCGTAAGTCTGTGCGCTGCTGCCGGCCCTCAGGCCCCTGGGCCTGCCCAGCCCGGTTGCTGCACCGTCCTCGAGGGTCAGCCGCCCCCAGGCTTCCTCGTGCCCCACACAGATCGCCTGTGCTATTTTAGCGGGACATTTAGCCATTTTGAGTGATCTGGCCTGGCCGTGGGCCCAGCAGGGAGAGGAGGATGCTGGGTTCTGGAGCCCGAGATGCCGCCGTGGGCCCTGGGGCAGAAGGTGTGCGGCCTTCTCTGGAGTCAGCAGAGCCTCACGTCGGGGACGTGAACTCTGGAGCCCCGTGGGCCAAGTTCAGACCTTGGCTTACTAACTGTGTGCTCTTGGCCACGTTACTTAGTCACTCTGCTTGCTTGCTTCCTTCCACGTCTGTAAAGTGGCGAAACTGACAGTACTTAGTTTATACTTGGTTTCTAGGGTTATGAGCACATGGAGAGTACTTAAAACTGCTCCGGGCACACACAAGTGCGTTACAAGTAGACTTCCAGGCCCTGGAGTTGGGGAGGCTTCAAGTAGCTGATCCCGCTGAACGCTGAGGCCCGGGGGCAGCTGCCAGTGGTGGACGGAGGGTCGGGAGGCGGGTCCTAGGGGTGGCAAGCCTGTGTGCCGGCGGGGCTGCTCTCCCGGGGGTCACTGTCCTGCCTGCGTGTCTCACGGCCGTGCGTCGGAGAGCCCTGTGGTTTGCTGGGTGCGGGGAACAGAGGTCTCCCCTAGAGCGAGCCGCATCTGTCCCCAGGCTGAAGAGGAATGAGTCGTCCTCCTCCGTGCAGAACTACTTTCATCTGGACTCCCTTCAGAAGAAGCTCAAGGACCTGGAGGAGGAGAACGTCGTGCTCCGGTCCGAGGTGAAGCGCGCCCCCGCCCCGTCCCCTCCCAGGGTGGGGGCCCCTCCGCCTTACCTGGCGGGCACCGCCGTGGACACGGCCGTTCTCGGACAGTCGGCGGGAGAGCTGCTAGCGCTCGGTGCCCATCCCCACCCGGCGCCCGCCAGGCGTGCCGTGTCTGTGGGCTGGGCGTTGGCCCCCGGGCAGCACATGCCCGTCCCGCTGGGATCCTCCGGGTGGGCCAGAGTGGTGAGCCCCTCCTCCGGCTTGGGCAGGGCTCCCTCCCGCTCTGGCCCGGAAGTGCCGTGGACCCAGTGTGAAGGCCTCGTTCCCAGGTTGCTACAGGTCAGAGATGCCCTGAGCCAACAGCACATGAGACCTTGGAGAGCTGTTTCCTAGACGGTTAGAAGGGTGGGCTGAGGCCGCCTGCTCTTGAGTGTTTGCAGCGTGTGCCAGACACGCTGCCCGTGTTCTGTTCTTCACGTTTCACAGCCAGGCCGGAAGCTGGTGACCTTGCTTCTCGTTTACAGCGAGACCCAGGCTGCTGAGTGTGTGATTTGCTAACATGGTGCCCGGTGGTGAATGACAGAGGCAGGATTTGCGAGGCTCTGGCACTCTGACCCCCTGTAACTTCCCTTCAGCCCACTGCCCCTCCCCGGAAACACTGAGCCATGCAAGTTTAGTACTTTTTGTCTTAATTCGGTGAGTTTATTCTCTCAGGCCAGAGGTGTGGCTAGTCGAGTTAGGGCTGCAAGCCCACCTGAGCTGGCCCGGGGGTCCCTGAAACCCCTCCAGGAGGGCAGACCACCTTGAACTTGCCCACATGTTGGGAAGAGCCTCATGCCTTGGCCGAACGGGGCTCTTCACGAGGAAAGGGTGATGTTCTCTTAGACCTTACATCTTGTAGCCCTCGTTTGCTGGTGGGCAAACCAAGAGGGTTGTCCAAGCTTTCTCTGCTAGCCGGCGGCTAGGCCAACATGGCGGCCCGGAGTTTTCCATTCCAGGGCCCGCCCCAGGTAAAGGCTCCAGTTCTGGGCTCGCAGTAATCCGGCCCTCTGTCAGAATGCTCACCTAAACCAGAGGGACTCCGATCCCAGCTACGGGCTCCCCTCATTTCAGGAGCAGAGTGTCTCCTTGGGGTCCGGTGGCTCAGAGCTACCTTCTTTCTACCTGGGATATTTGCCTCAGACCTTTGCATCTCTCTTTGCCCACCGTTTCAGCCTAGAGCAGGTTCTCCTGAGTCCTGGGATGGCTCTTGGGTCTCCGGATGTTGATGCTTTCGTGTTGTACCCTGCTTTTACTAAGCTGAACACTGTAGCTCAAACTCCAACTCAGAGCTCCTAGGACAGGGCCTCACATAAAACGGGTACATGACAAGTGTGAGCAATTCCCGCGGGCATCCTTAGAATGCCCGCGGTGGACAGAGTGGAGTCCTGGACACTGCTGGCGTTATAAAGGGGCTGTGTCTGCGGTCTGGGACAGACGCGAACGAACAGACATTGAAAAAAGGCTGGCCCCCACGGTGCCTGTGCGTGGCGCTCTCTGGGGTGCACTGTTCTCGGCTCTGCAGCTGTGACCGCCCCAGATGCCGTAGCCAAGCAGGGCGTTCTGATGGACTTTTTGGATTTGAGGGTGTTAACGGGTGACAGGCGGGGAGACGCTGGAAGGCAGGTTAATCCCAAACCCAGGTTAATCCGTGCTCCATGCCTCAGCCTTGCCCACCCCACCGGTCCAGGTGTGAATGCGGGGCCTCTGACCCGAGCCTTGCCCACCCCACCAGTCCAGGTGTGAGAGCGGGGCCCCTGACCCGAGCCTTGCCCACCCCGCCCGTCCGGGTGTGAGTGCGGGGCCTCTGACCTCAGCCTTGCCCACCCTGCAGGTCCGGGTGTGAGTGTGGGGCCTCTGACCCGAGCCTTGCCCACCCCGCCCGTCCAGGTGTGAGTGCGGGGCCTCTGACCTCAGCCTTGCCCACCCCGCCGGTCCGGGTGTGAGTGCGGGGCCTCTGACCCGAGCCTTGCCCACAGGCCTGCCAGCTGAAGACGGAGACCATCACCTACGAAGAGAAGGAGCAGCAGCTGGTCAACGACTGTGTGAAGGAGCTGAGTATGTCCCGGCCCCCGTGTTCCCCCCGAGCCCCTCTTCTTACTTCCTGCCTCTCTCGTCACTGTGACTAGGCAGATTTTGCCTCACCCTTGAGAAAGTACCATCTCCCTGCCAGCCTGGGCTCAGTAGCATTTTTCTTAAAACTAGAGGCACCCCTCACTGTGATTCGTGAGAAATCGGGTGCTACGTTGCCAGCCATGCATTGTCTTAATTTCTCTTCTCACGGAGACTGACTTCTGATTTCAGTGTTGGCTTTCTGCTGGAACACTGGAGGCAGGTGATGCCTGAATTCAGCCCAGTTACAGAGGTCCAGTGTTAATGTGCAGAAACTGGTCTCTCGTGACTGATGTGCAGAAGTCGAGGCCAGAGTTCTCTTTGCAAACAAGCGCTTCCCCGCCCTCTCCATCATAAGTTTGCAAGTGAAAACAAAACTCAAACAGCAGTTTGAGTTCCAGGAAAACACCCAGTAGATGAAACACACCCTGTGTTCACATCTAGTAAAATGAGTTATGACTCTGAATATGGGTTGAAAACACCCAAGGGAATTACACTGTGCAGGTAGCAGCTCCTTCTAGAATGGGGGACCGCAGGGGTTCCTGCGTGGATCTGTTCGTGCTTGAAGGTGAGGATTCGGGCAGATGCACCTTGGTTTGGTGTGGCATCTCCTGCCTGACTCCCAAAGCCTGATTCCCTCTGGGGAGGCGGCTGCTGTCATTGGGGTCGGGCCCTCACGCCGGGCCCAGGAGGCACACCTGGGGGCCACCCAGGCTGAGCTGGGGCAGGAAGATGGGCTTCGTTCCTTCCTTCCTCTGTGTTCTCTCCTCTCTTCCCCCTGGCCTGTAACAAAGACACTTTTCTGGTGCAAGCCACAGAGACCGTTCTCTCTGGGTCTGACTCCTCTGGTGGTTGTTATTTCTTGATTAAAGGGGATGCCAACGTGCAGATTGCCAGTATCTCGGAGGAGCTGGCCAAGAAGACCGAGGATGCTGCTCGCCAGCAAGAGGAGATCACGCACCTGCTGTCGCAGATAGTTGACCTGCAGAAGAAGGCCAAAGCCGTAAGGCTTCCGTTTCTCGGGCTGGTGCTGATGGCATTTGCACCTGAAGGCGGTGCCCTTTAGTTTCATACTTTAGGATTTTGTGCTGCCCCTTTGGAGCAAAAGGCTTAGCAGATCTAATAGGACAGAGCTGGTCGCCCTGAACCGGGGAGGGGTCCTGTCATTGCCACTTGTCTCTGAAAAAAGATCTGCACGTTGATAGAATGCATCAAGGGAGGTGCTGCCGAAAGGGAGTTTTGGAATTTAACATTTGAATTTCCTAGCCTAGTGTTTATTTGTTCTTACGGAGCGCACCCCGTGTGTTCTGCGGCAGAACAATACCCCCTTTCTGATTTAAGTTGGAGATGAAGTTTAAGTGTCCCGGGTCAGGCCCTTGCCGGAAGCAAGGCGAGGTGAAGTGCATCTGGAGAGGGGCCTTGGCTGTGATGGTGGGGGTGGGGTGGGCTCTAGGTGACCTCGGTGTGGGAAAGACTGCTTCCGACATTACACAGAAGGAAGACGAAGTGTTCACCCTGGCATGGAAGTCTCCTTGTAGAAATAGGAGAGGATGGTCGCAGATCAGCGAGTAAGAGAACGGGGGGCGCTTCCAAGTCGTGCACGAGCCGCTGACTGTCCCTTCCGTGTCGCAGTGCGCCGTGGAAAATGAGGAGCTGGTCCAGCACCTGGGGGCCGCCAAGGATGCCCAGCGGCAGCTCACGGCCGAGGTGAGCGGCTCCCCCTCCCCTCACCAGGCCCAGCCCGCTTCTCAGCACCCCTCCCAGGCTGGGGGTCACGGGCCATTTGTACTCTGAGTTGAAAGGCATCCCAACTGGCCTGATGGCACTCACACCGTTACTGCGGGGGCTCCTGGGACGCCAGCCCCGCACGGCCGGCACCTGCTGTGTGTTCCAAGAGAAACGACCCGGTGCTCAGCACCTAAAGGAGCCTGTTCGGAGATGTGGCTAGAAACGAGGGTGTGGCGACCTGCTCTCCCATTCCTGTAAAGATGCTGTTTTAAGACAGTCTTTGAATTTTTTTAGAGTTTTCAGTTTTTCAGTGTTTTTATGGGAGTAGCAGGCACACGCTGCTAGAGCGGTTTCAGGTGCATGCACCGTGAGCGGCGCCTCTTCTCCGCGCGGTGTAGCCACACCTGTTCCCGCATGGCGCTGTTGCAGTGCCATTGGCTTCATCCCCTGGCTGTGCCTTTCATCCCCGTGACTCCGCGTTCCGGAACAGCAAGCCGGGATCCCAGTGCCTGGTGTCAGGACATGGCGGGTTTCTGAGTCCATCAGCACACCCCCGGGGGGAAGCTGGGCCGAGCCACGGGGCCTCTCGGTGTCCAGCCCCGGGGGCGAGGGCCACCGGTGGCCGAACCTGCACACGTCCCCGCTGTTCCGCAGCTGCGCGAGCTGGAGGACAAGTACGCGGAGTGCATGGAGATGCTGCACGAGGCGCAGGAGGAGCTCAAGAACCTGCGGAACAAGAGCGTGCCCAGCACCGCGTCCCGCCGCTACCACTCTCTGGGCCTGTTCCCCATGGTGAGTGCCGCTGCCCCCTCGCCACGGGGTGCAGGGTGCCCTGGTGGGGGCGGGCTCTGCGCGGAGTCCTTGCGGGAGTGGCCCTAGGTGCGGTTCAGGGGCTCCTGTGCGAGGCAGGCGGCAGGCGGATTCCTCCTTTCCCAGCCCCCGACTCTGCTGCTTTTTCTGTCTTTCGTCCTGAACTGGTAGATCTCCTAGAAAGATGTTATTCATCCATCATCATTTTCCTGACCTTGTCAGAGTATGAGCTGTTTTGGTCTCACCGTGCATTCCAGAATTATTAAATTGCCCATGCACTTCTGATGGTTTATTCTAGGCTTTTTCTTTTTTTTAATTTTTATTTATTTATTTTTTTTGGAGAGAGAGAGGATGTGAGTGGGGGAGGAGCAGAGAGAGAGGGAGACACAGAGTCTGAAGCAGGCTCCAGACTCTGAGCTGTCAGCACAGAGCCCAACATGGGGCTTGAACTCATGAACCACAAGATCATGACCTGAGCTGAAGTCAGACGCTTAACTGACAGAGCCACCCAGGCGCCCCCCTCTTTCTCGGCTTATTAATCATTCTCTTGGTGGTTTTTAGTCTCTGTGATCTGTAAAAAGCTCTCTCTCCACTAGGAGCTATGTTCACATTTCTACAAAATGATTTCCCCACAGTTTTCTTTCTTAGCTCTGGCCTGATCTCTTTCATGTTTGGGCTTTGAGGAAGCATGGTGGAGAAGCGGGTTTGGCCCTCCCTATTGGGGTTGGGCAGCACAGGGCAGGCCCCTGCGACTCCGTGAGCTTCCTCATTGTACCTTCTGTCAGAGGAAAGCCCCTTGAAGGTGGGGACTGCATCTCCTTTGCTCCTTTCCTCCCTTCCTCTGTCGAATAGTCTGTTCTCTGCGCTGCGTTTGACGTGTTGCAGAGGCGTAGATGCTCAGCAGGTCCGGGGTTTGGGTGGGCGCGTAGATAGACTGAAGAACGGACTGCCAAGAACTTTTATGTCCAGGCTCTGTTTCTGTGCTTTGATGAAATACCATAGTCTCTTTGAGGAGAGAACTTTTGAGAGAAATACTTCCGAATGAGATCCGAGCAGATGGTGGCTTCAGGGTTTGTGCGATTCGGTCCCTTCCGCATTTGGCCTCTCCTTGGGCTCTGTCCCTCCACACCCACTCCCTGTGGCTGACTCGGGCCACCCCCGACCCCTGTTGTCTGGCCCACGTCGCCTAAATCACGATCTCCTTTTCTTTTTGCTTACGTATATCAAAATCAGGCTAGAACCACCTCTCTCTCAGCTTGATTGAAATTTAATGAAAATCCAAAACAAAAGAAATACAACACAGCTTTCCAAGGAGCAGATCAGTGATGTGGTGTGTCCAGGAATCCCGGTCACGGCAGTTAGGAACATTCTGTGCCCCAGATTCCTTGTCTGAATGTTGACGACACTCAGCTCAAAGACTGTCCTCTGTGGCGATGTGCATTCTTCTGCCTCAGTCCCCCTCCTTCCCACCTTGGCCTGGTGACTTCCGGGGACATCGTATTTCCCGTGCACTTGGGGTTCGCTCCACAGCATCCCCACCCACGGGGACAGACGTGTGTTTCAAAAGGAAGCCATGACATAGCAAAGTCCAATTAAAAAATCTGTATTTGGGTTTCTCCCGCAGAGATCCTCAGCTTCTGTTTGCCTTTTTCCGTAGCTGTTGGCACAGTTTTTGGAAGATGGCTATTTTTAACGTGCGCTGTGTATTAAAGGTATTTAAGGCAAAGTGAGTGGTGCCATGCCTGTGTTTCTGGAGCAGAATCCCAGATCTGCCCCCCTCGCTCCCAGCCCCGCTCGCTCCGGCCTGACTGCTGATGGAACATAAGTAGCAGTTTCTGCCTGCAGAGTACCTTCCCAGCTCCTGCCTTGGGGTCCCCACACAGGACTTGGGGAGCCCGTGAACTCGTAGGAAGGATTCCCCCCTGATCGTTTCCTTCTCATATGAAGGTAGGCAGCAGGCCTCAGCGAGATGAGCACCTCGTGGCGCTGTCACCAGTTGAAATTGTCACTGCTTTCATGGCCCGTTTCGGTTGTAAATGTCTCAAAATCCTGCTCGTGCTGAGCTCAGCCTCAGAAGCCAGATCCTGCGTGTCACTGTCTCGTGCTCATCGTTGGTAACGTTCTAGTAACGTGGCTTCCTTTTTGTCCTAATGATTGTATTCACTTATAAATATTATTCTGAGAAACAGTCCACGGCTTCCCCAGGCCACTAGATGGGATCATGACCAAAGTCACAGAGCCTGTTTGCGACTTCCTGCATGGCCTTCAGATTGGTCGTTTGGTATCTTATCTCTCCTGAGTTGTATGAAGACCCTTTCCTGATGCAGCGCTCTGAACGTAAGCCATGCGTTGAGTTACAGCAGTAAGAAGAGTAAACCGGGGCTGCCTGGGGGACTCCGTCGGGTAAGCTTCAGACTTCGGCTCAGGTCATGATCTCACAGCTCATGAGTTCAAGCCCCACGTCAGCACAGGAACCTGCTTCGGATCCTGTGTCTCCCTCTCTCTCTGTTCCTCCCCTGCTCACACTCTCTCTCGGTCTCTCAAAAATAAATAAACGTTGGGAAAAAAATTAAAAAGTGAACCGGGGGATACTAGGGAGGCTCAGTTGGTTGAGTGTCAGAGTCTTGATTTCAGCTCAGGTCATGATCTCAAGGTCATGACATCGAGCCCCGTGTCGGGCTCCACCCTGAGCATGGGCCTGCATGGGATTCTCTTTCTCTCCCTCTGTCCCTCCGTGCATGTGCGTTCTCTCTAAAATAAATACAGGAGTGAATGAATGGGTGAATCAGTGAAATGCAAACAGGCTTCTCAAAACATCCTATTCACCCTCTAAACCTTTTACAACATGGGTCACGTTGAACGCCAGACTGTGAGTAATAGTTACTAAATAAAGTTGCCTATTTACAAATAGGAATTGAAAACAAGCCCACTAAGCCTTTACTGACCCAGCTCCTGACCCCTGTCACGTCCCCCCACCTGGTTCCAGCGTCCAGACTGCAGCATCCCTCCCTGACTGTGGGGCTTGGAAGGGGCCACCTTGGAGTCCTCCTGCTCTGTCTGCTGGGAAGCCATTGGCCACATGTGGCCATGCAAATTTAAATCCACTGAAATTAGCACAGTAAATTCAGGTTCTCGGTCACACTGGCCATGTTTCAGGTGCTCAATAGCCACCTGCGGCCGGTGGCGCCCCCTGTGGACAGTGCAGAAAGCACATTCCTACCATGGAGGGAAATCTGGGGGTTGGCAGAGTTGGCCCTTCCCTCCAGGCTGTCCTAGACGGTGTCCTCCTCTGAGCCCTCAGCAGGTGCTTTTCTGCACATGCCTGGTCCTCCGGCTGGCACCTGCCTGCGTCAGCGTGTGGGATTGCTTGTCAGGAGTGGCAGGTGGCTCAGGGAGGGGTTGGGTCCCAGCTTGGGGCCTGGCCCATCCGGGAAGTGAGAAGTCCTCCATGCCAGGCCTTGCCCCGACCCACAAGATTCACGGCCTAGCTGGAGAAAGATCTAAGTGGACTCACTGCTGAGGAAACTTGCAGGGACTTCATGTGTTTGGTGCCTTGTGGGGGGAGGAACGAAGGGTTACTAGTGGAAACGAGGAGTGAGCTGGTTGTTAGAGGCGGGTGGGGAGAGGAGCTTTTCTTGCAGGGGGTAGAGGGCCGTGAGAGCAGAGGCTCAGATGACACTGCTTACGACTCAGGTCCCCTCCTCCATGAGTTCCCCGCCTGTCCTCGCGCACAGTGTCACAGCTCTGTGGTTTGGCCCAGGGACCATGGGGTCTGCTCTCAGACCCTTAGCTGCATGGGAGCGCAGGGGCCTAACGCCCGGCGGCCCACTGGGAACTGCTCCGTGTAGGGGCTTGCTCATTCAGGGTTTCCAGCAGTGACGAATGTCGTCGGCCTTGTGTCATGGGTAGTTTGCAGGCTTCTGAGACCTCGGCTGGCACTCCTGTGGCTAGCCGGCTGTGCGCCTCATGTAGAGACAGAGCGCTCGGACTGCTGTGTGCTCAGTGTGTTTTCTGGCTTTTCTCAGGACTCCCTGGCGGCAGAGATCGAGGGCACGATGCGCAAGGAGCTGCAGTTGGAAGAGCCGGAGTCTCCGGACATCGCGTACGGCCTCAGTTCTAAGTTTCCCAGAGATGGCCTTGTGTCCATGGTCTTCAAAACTAGCGACCTTTGGGCCGCAGACCACCACCAGTGATCCTGTGGTCCTTTCACAGATTTGGGTCCGGATTATGGGAGATGAGAGAACACGGCCGATAATAGCCCCCAGCTTTTACTAGGTTTTCAAGATAGATTCCGAACTTCTAGAAAGTGGAGTAGGGAGAGGGAGGTTTCCTATCTCTGTTACTACAGGCTCTTCCTTGACACCACCACGTGTTTTATCATTCCCTTCTGTGAGATGCAGTACTTTAAACATTCTTAACGTCTGTTAGGAAAAGAAGAATGGGGTGCAGTAGGAGGGCTCTTTGAGGGGTGCACAGGCGTCTGCTTCCTTTCTGGATACGTAAGGGATATCGGCCTCTACCAGTTCTCTTCCTAATGTGAGCTCTGGCGTTAGGCCTGCCCTGAGGTGTTTCTAAGGAGCCTGTGGGTCCGATTTCATTGTGTATTTCCTGTACCCGAAGCCCACAGACAGAACTGGAATGGGGTCCTGGGAGCGACCAGTGCCTGAGCCTCGGGGCATGTGTGGAGGCCTCTGCGTCCCAGAAGGAAGTGGGCCTTATAGCAACCTGCCTGCCCTGGTCTCCTCAAAAAGAAACAGTTATGTTCTTAGAGCAGTTGCTAAAAAAAAATAGTAGTCTGGTGTTTATCATTTCCTTCTAGAAGTTGAAGACTCACTTTGTCTTCTTTATAATCTATATGAATGGCCAACGAATATTTCCGGAGCCCTGTTTGTGCCCTGCAGTGAACACTGCTGTCTTGGACTTTACATTCTAGAGACCTCTGTGAAAGAGGAGAAGGATCTTGGAGACAGAAGCCCCCCCGAAGTGTTTATATTTGTGGGTTAAGCCTAAGCGAGAACAAAGGAGCAGTATCTTGCTAGCATCACCTTGAGGACACAGCCATGTGTTAGAGCCCTGAATCCAGGGGGCGCGGAGTCTCTCAAGTTCCAGCCAACACCCCAAGAAACACTGGGGGCCCGGGTGTCAGGTTGCTTGGGGGCTCATGTGGGCCAACTGCTTTTGGCTCCTCAGATGGTAGTTTGGGGAAGGTTGGCCTCGACAGTCATTCTGGCATCTGTTTATTCATGAATCATGTGTGCATCCCCCCAGTCACCAGAAGCGAGTCTTTGAGACGGTGAGGAACATCAACCAGGTCGTCAAGCAGAGGTCTCTGACCCCGTCCCCCATGAACATCCCCGGCTCCAACCAGTCCTCAGCCATGAACTCCCTCCTGTCCAGCTGCGTCAGCACCCCGCGGTCCAGCTTCTACGGCAGCGACATTGGCAACGTGGTCCTGGACAACAAGACCAACAGCATCATCCTGGAAGCCGAGTCTGCCGACCTGGGGTGAGCCAGCCCGGAGATTTTATCTGGCTGCTTTGGGGAGAGGCAGTGTGTTTAGAGTGGAAGTTCAGTCCTTAGAAGAGGGAGCTGATACGGAGTCACCTGGAAAGTCTAGACCTTTCAGTGTATTCATCTGGCTTAACAATGCTCTGCATTTACACCCGTTCTTGATTCTGGTATTTTCGGCAGCTTTAAAGGAGTACAACAGGAAGTCTGCTTCTCTGTCACATGCTGCAGGGGAGGGGATGAGTTTTTTTCTCTGTTAATTTTCACTGTTGAGCTGCAGAACAGACATACATGTCATGAGCCGTTTGGTAGCTTGGATGTTTGAAAGTAGAGGAGGACTCGGGCTCTGTCTCCTAGCCAGAGCCTAGTTTACTTTGGAAGGTGGGCTGCTGGGCCCCCTCCAAGGGGCCTGTCACCACCTCATGTCCGTGGGGTGGGGCTTCCTCAGCAGTGGCCAGTCCTTCTTGGTCCTACAGCCCTGCAGACCCACCTTTGTGCGCGCGGGCACACACACACACGGGCTGTGCTGTCCACTCTTTCAATGATCATAAAATTGGTTCTTCCGATGGGTTGGGTCAGAGGGGAAACTGCTTAATCTGAACAGCTCTTTTAATTCAAGAGGACAGAAAAATGCCTCTTGAACCTGTGGCCCTTCTGGTAACTAGAACCTTCAGCCCAAAGAAGTATTCTTCCTAAGGGCTCATGGGGGAGATGTTTATAGCAACGGGATTTTTTAATGTAGTGTGTGCAAATTTTCATTATACCTTAGTGCTCCTCCTCTACCTCCCAGAACACCCAGCAGAGGGCACTAGTTCTTCCGGGCAGTCATTTACGTCCCCATTCTGGCCTAAATTTCAGCTTTTGCCCTGTCAGCCTCCCTACGTCCTGCGGCCCCTCCGACCTGGGCACGCAGCAGTAAGGCGGTCCCTGCCACATGCACCTTGCGCTGTGCCGGGTGCCCCACACTCAGCCCCACCCGCCTCCTTCTGCAGGAACGACGAGCGGACCAAGAAGCCCGGGACGCCGGGCACCCCCGGCTCCCACGACCTGGAGACGGCGCTCCGGCGGCTGTCCCTCCGCCGGGAGAACTACCTCTCAGAGCGGAGGTTCTTCGAGGAGGAGCAGGAGCGGAAGCTCCGGGAGCTGGCGGAGAAGGGCGAGCTGCTCAGCGGCTCCCTCACGCCCACGGAGAGCATCATGTCCCTCGGCACCCACTCCCGCTTCTCCGAGTTCACCGGCTTCTCGGGCATGTCCTTCGGCAGCCGCTCCTACCTGCCCGAGAAACTGCAGATCGTGAAGCCGCTGGAAGGTGATCACCGCGGGCCTCGGCCCCTCTCCGCCCTGCTCAGCGACCGCCTGTGGTCGCTGCTCCACCACCGGCAGGCGGGCGGCCTGGGCAGCGCCTACTCCTTCTTCTTCCGGGACAGCCTCGCGCGCTGCTGGGTGGAGTTCCTCTGACCTGGGCGGGCGGCGCGGGCGGGCGGCCTTGGCCTTGGAGGCCAGAGACCAGAGCTGGCACTTCCTGACGCCAGCGCCGAGTCCTCTCGCCTTTGCAGGGAGAGCCTCGGTGGGACGCCTCTCGTCGGAGGCCAGGTCCTGCCGAGGCACCGGAAACGAACCAGTCACGTCCAGGTTCCGATGAGCGCGGAAACGCAGGCGTCGGGGAGGGACGCAGAGCAGCGCCGGAAGTAGTAGTATTTTTTTTTAAGCAATCACGTGAAGGCGATGTGCAGTTTGTGGGCTCATGCGTACTGTTTGGAGCCTCGAGGGAAGGGGGCCTGACTCTCCCTGGCGCGGTGTGTTCTGGGCGCGGCTCCGCGCTTCCGGGTCTGGGCGGGGGTCGTGGAGGGAGGAGGTCGGACTCCTTAGGCCTGCCTTTGGTAGGGGCGATCTGCCTTTCAGGTCCAGGGGCGCCCCAGATGATTAAGCTTCTGGCACGTTCCACCTTCTTTCTGTCTGTCCTCTCGGCATCAGGAAATGCCCTGCCCTCACTTAACACTGCCCTGGCAAGAGTCACCAAGTGTTGGTATTTTTCAGTTCTGGCTTCTTTGGTTTGGAAGCCCATGTGAGTTTGAGAGGGCATGTTAGAGGGTGTTCTGTATCGCGTGTCTTTTTTCTTTTTCTTTCTTTTTTTTTTTACATTCGTTTATTTTTGAGAGACAGAGCACAAATGGGGGAGGAGCAGAGAGAGAGGGAGACACAGTATCGGAAGCAGGCTCCAGGCTCTGAGCTGTCAGCACAGAGCCCGACGCGGGGCTCCAGCTCACAAACCATGAGATCGTGACCTGAGCCGAAGCCTGACGCTTAAGCGACCGAGCTACCCAGGCGCCTCTGTGTTACATTTCTGATACAAAGCCTGATCAGAATCTGGGTGAGGCTGCATTTATCACTTTAGACTTATGTGCTTACGGAGTCATTTTAGACATATATTCTTAATTGCCACCCCTACCATTTAATGCCACAGATACACTATTGATGTACTATAGGTATATCTCTGCTCTCTGCCTCAAAAGATTAGGTTTTTTTTCACCCTGTAAGAACGCATTTCCGACCCCTTGCAGGCAGTATCTCCCCTGTTGGAGTGTGTGCTGTGTAATGAGGGTGTGCTTGCTAAAGGCCTAAGACTTCCTGGGTCCTATGGTTTTCAAAGGAAGGAAGAGGGCAGGCTGGCGTTCCTTCTTCGTGATTATTTTTTAATTGTATAATTTAGGCCCTTATTAGATTTCAGAAAAGGGATGGCTCATTCTTTTTTAAAATTGTTTATTCAGTTGTGAGCTTGGTGATTGTTTCCTGATCCATAATTATGTCTGTTTTTCTTTCAATAAAATTTTCCATTTCTGCAGTTTTTACTTTCTGCCTTTCTTTTCTTTTTTTCTCTTTTGTCTCTTAAAGCTCATTGGAATGATCATCTCTATTTTGTCTGATTTCTGTATTTGACTTTGTACTTCATCAGATCATCTAAGAATATGTCTTTGGATTCATTTTCCAAGCATATTGCCGGAAGAGATTATTAAAATTTTATTTCAACCACTTCAGCTTTTTCTTTCTTTCTTTCTTTCTTTTACTCTTGTGACTTAGCAGTATTTTTGTGTCAATAGAATAAGAGGCCATCCCATTAGATTTGCTAGGTGAGTCCATTGGTGGTGCTGCCCTGCTTGCCCGGGAAGCTGAATCACCCGCGTTACGAAGTCCCGTCTTGTCACCGTGGACTGGATGCTTCTCACAGTAGAGCTCCCTGTCCTCCGTTTTGTAGTTCTCTCACTTCTTAGCTGTTTCAGATACAGTCAGTATTTCCTTTTTTCCTCCCCTGCACAATTATTTTTCTGGGTAGTTGTGTTTCATGTAAGATGCAGTGCTGACCAGCAGTCCGCCTGCCACTGGGTGCAGCACATCTCGGTGGCGTTAGGCAGTTACCTTTTTGAGCCCTGTTTCCCTTACTTGTGAAGTAAGGCCTCCCTCTGCCACGCAGACTTGTGGTGAGCGGTACCTGTGTTCTGTGTTATACCTGGCACCTAATAGGTGCTGATTAAAACTTAGGTTCCCCACACTTGTCCCTGTTGCAGCAGCTCAGGTCTAGAGGGTGGCCTTCCTGGTGTTGAGAACCAGGAAGGGCCAGCGTGGTGCTGGGGCCGTGTTCTTCCGTCATCCGTGTCCACTGGCCTGCTCAGAAGCCGATAGGACCCGTTGATCCGCAGTGGCCCAGGTGAACGTGCCTGGGTGAGGCCCCTGGAGATTGGCTGGGGTCCCGGTAGGTAGCCAATCTGCGTCTCCCATCTGTGTCTCCCTTACCTGTTTAGTGCATCTGGCTGTCTGCTCGGTGGTGTCTGCCAGGATAGCTGGGCTCGGTGTGTGAGGTGAGCACTCTAGTCTTTTCATCTTACCTTAGGTGTTTTAGGCAGGTGAAGACCAAACAAAACTTTTCAGACAAGGAGAGAGAGCCCTGCAATAAAAAGCTGAGTTGGGCGGTATTTTTCCCCCAGCATTTTGCTCTTCCTTTGTGATTAATTAAAACCAAGATGGTATTTCCCCAAAACCAGGAAGTATGTAATTAGGGGGCAGCACGTACTTCTAAGCTGAGACACACCTTATCCAACAGGTTAGTTTGAACTCTTAGCCCTGGGTACTTCTCTGACATAAATGGTTTTCTTCTTCTCCGATGATACAAAAACCTATAGTCAGAGCAGTGGGATGTGGAGGGAAAGCAAACAGAAGGAAAGGTGTGGCGGCCATAATTGTTTCCCCTGGTGTCCGCACCCTCGTTTCATAGAGCTTCATCTTGGTGCCAACTAGGAGCGCGGGAGCTCCTCCCTTTCCCTGCCCCCAGCCTTGTTCCCGTGCGGGGGGGCGGGGGGGGTGGCAATGGCAGGGGGCTAATAGGGCAGTGGTTCTTTGGCTTTGTACTTGACAAATCGAGGAGGCCTGGTGGGGCCGTGGAGGACAGGAGTGAGGCAGCCGAGGCTCTCAGTAAGATGCCGTTCCTATTTAATGTTTAATTTGTCCTCCATCTGTACCCAAGGCAGGACTCTGGGCAGCCAGGAGACTGGAAAAACTCCTACGTGGTGGGCGCAGGCAGTGGCGGGGGCGGGGGGGGGGTGAGGGAGCACTGTTTTGCGTGGGTGTTGGCCTCAGAACCAGGCAGGAATGGAAGTGGTCTGTGAGCCCCACAGCCTGATGTGACTCGGGTAACAGGTGGCGAAGGCTTTCACTAGCGGTCGCTTTTGCAGGATGGAAGACCCCTGTGTGAGGATTGGAACAGCCAGTGAGGGGTGTTACTGACCTGAGTTCTGAGAACTCACGCCCAGGGGGGCATCCTCATTGTTGGCCGAGAGGCAGTGTGTGTGGTTAGGGGGATGGCCCCGGGCCAGCGTGGCTTTGAACCCCAGATTAGCCAGGGTTGCAGTCTCTGGCCAGTGACGCGACCCCCCTGCGCTCAGTTCCCTCTGCTCTAAAGTGAGGACGGCAGGGCAATCATGATGGTGAAGCGAGTTCATAAATGCAGACCTCGTAGGAGTGCCTGGCACGCAGTAAGTGCTTGGTAAAGGCTGGCCGTTCCTATGTGAGTAGGAGATGCCCAAGACAGGCTGGAAATTCAAGAAGGATGCATATTTCAGCATCCTCTTTCCATTGCAGTCTCAGTAAGCTCCCTCGGCTCTGTGAGCTCAGGAAAGGTAAATCCATCTGTGCATCTGCAGCTTCTTGAATTCCAAACAGCAAGCCCTTCGGAACCTTGTTTCTCTCTCGAGCCCATGGCTGGCGTGGGAAGAGATGAGGGCGGGCTGTTGAACAGACAGTGGAACAGATACTCTGCCGACGGGGACGTTGTCCGGGCCCAGACCCCCGCCTCCCGAGTTCCTTCCCAGGGCGTTGTAAACAGCTCAGCCCCTTTCAGAAGGATGAGGACCATCTTGACAAGGCCCTTCGCTTGCCAGGATCCGTTAACTCTCTTCTCCTCCCGAAAGCAGAGGTGACGTGGCCACTCTGTACCTGAGGATTGGCCATCATGCTGTCCAGCATGTGCTGTCCCAAGCTGGAAGCCACAGGGCCTTGTTAAGACTTCTCCCCAGTGCTGTGCTTTTCCGGGCTGCGGGCTGTGTGTCCGGTGAGCCCACGGACAAGGGGCTTAGTAGGTATTATGAATGGGGGTCTCCAGGGGTGGCCGTGTGTGCGTGTCTCCTGGCAGGGGCCTCGGACAGCCACCTAGAACTTGTACCGCCCACCATTAAGTGCTTCCCACTTCGTCCCGGTTCCTGGCTGCAGCCCCGATGTCCTTGTTTGTACAGCCGTGGACTTTGCGGGGCAGGCAGTGTGAGAACCAGCCTTCAGCCCTGACCTCTGGCCGTGCCACCACTCAGGGACTTTGGAAGATTGCCCACCTTCAGTGAACCTCAGCTCTGCATCGGGGGGATCAGAGCAGCAAGTCGATGTAATACTGTTGTGCAGGAATGCACGGTCCAGGGTAGCCAAGAAAAAAAAAAGAGGCTGTAGCATCTAGGATTCAGGATCTGCCCAGCCCTGGCTAGTTACGCACACTGTCCCTCGCACGTGAGCTGCTTTTGGGGATAGAGTCCGTGAGCGCCTCCGGGTTCTCGAAGGGTCTGAGAATAGAGAGCACAGTTCCGGGCCAGGGTCTCTCAGTCTCTGCCCTGCTGACATCGGGGGCCGGGTCACTTTGTGTTGTGGGGTTAGTCCTGGGCATCGCTGGCCCTGGCTCCACCCAGGAGAGGCCCTGAGCACTCCGTCTTTCCCCACAGCTGTGCCAAAAGCATCTCCGGATGTTCCCAGGTGTCCCTGGTTGGGAACCACGCTCTAGGCGTCTCTTCGCCCCTAGTGAGAGAGCAGGGATGTGACGCTCTTTCGTCATGCCTGCCTCTGTGTTCTCGCTGCTTTTGCGTCGAGGATATTTTCTATGTAGATGCAATAGATTCAGGGTAAGCAGGTTGCCTTTAGCGCAGGAGCAGACCTCCAAGTGGGTGTTCGGGGACTGTCCTAGACATGTATCGGCAGTGTGTCGATGTTTGTCTTTTAAGTGAATTTGAAACTGCCCACTTACAAAATCTTTTCACCACCCACTGGCCGGGATTGCTTCCTCAGAAATTCCTGCCCAGCAGTTGCCGGAGGTAGCCCACTTGCAGAGCACGCCGCAGGGTTAGGAGCCCCCTTTGAAGGGGGCTCCCCACATCACAGTTCACATTCCTGGACTGGGCCCTGGCCCCCGTGCCTGCCACCGTTTTCCTTCTCTTTGCTCTTGCTTCCTGAGCTGCCAGCCCCTCACTTATTCATCCCTAGAATGGGGATAGACCCCCAGCCTCCTGGGCTGAGTTACCTGGGCTGCGCCCCGTGTAATTAATGTTCCCAAGGGGAAAAGGGTTGCTTTTCAAAAGGCCAACGGACTGGGCAGAATCCCAGGACAGAGCAGCACGCGAAGGGTTCTGAGATGTCCCTCGGGAAATCTGCTGCTCAGCCCAGGTTGGTTGGCTGAGCACCCTTGTTCCTGGAACGCTTTGCTTCGAGTGCACTGTGACACCCCGAGGTCCTTGGGGACACGGCCTGGTGTTATTTCAGGCCTCGAACGATGCAGTCCGAGTCCTGGGCTCTGGTGTCACTTGGGAGATCGCCTGCTCCTCTGCCTCAGGCCTCGGTGTGGCCTCACGTGCTCGCTGCCCACGCCTGCTCGCACCTGTCCGCCCCCGGACCTGCAGCCTGTCGGTGCTGCTGGTGGAGGACAGAGACCCTGATCGGGAAAGGCGGCGACAGTCGTGCCTGCACCTGTCTCTCTGGGCGCCTTCTGCTTCTCTCATGTTGTGGGTCCCGGGTTGACCTGCCTTACTCTGTCTGCCTCTGCTTCCTTGTGCACTTGGCGTAGAATCGGCACTCCTCCCCCCCCCCCCCCGCCCCCTTTGGTACTTGGTCTTGCTTACTGTTTTCCTCTCCTGCTTCTGCGCCGACACAGGGTTGGATTGGGGGATTGCCAGTGGGTGGGCTAAAACGGTCTGTCACCAGCCATCCTTACCACGCTGTGTGGCTTGCATTTCACTTTGTAAAAAGCTTCGTCTTTGATTCCTTCCATTGGTGCCTCTCCCAGGCATGGCGAGGGGACTGCCCAGCCTGCAGTAGCAAGGGCCAGAGCCGTCCGTCAGTGTCCTGGGCTCAGGGCCCGTCCCGGGTCGTGCCCCGCACTCTGAGGGTGGTGACAGCCAGCTCGGACCGCCAGCCTAACCCTCTCCTCTCTCTGTGCCCCCTTCTCTGCCCTTTCTCTGCAAGGCTCCGCCACCCTCCACCACTGGCAGCAGTTGGCCCAGCCCCACCTTGGGGGCATCCTGGACCCCCGGCCCGGTGTGGTCACCAAGGGCTTCCGGACACTGGATGTTGACCTGGACGAAGTGTACTGCCTTAATGACTTTGAAGAAGACGACACAGGTGACCGCCTTTCCCTCCCGGGCCTAGCTACCTCCACGCCAGTGCAGCACCCAGAGACCTCAGGTGAGGGGTCCCCAGCCCACGTGACTGTCTCAGGCGGCAGAAGTCACCCACGCCGGCCGCAGGCCTTCCCAGAGGAGATGCAGGAGCCGCCAGCGGCCGAGGAGGAGGAGGAGGGGTCTGGTGAGGGCACCGCCATGAGTACTGTAAACCGGGCCCCCTTTCCGGAGGCTGAGTTCTGGGCCATTCTCACCTCTGTTCCGAGCACCGTCCGTAGCGGCTCTCTGTCTGTAGCTTCCGCGCGTCTGTGTGGGTGATGATTAAAACATTCCCGTCGTGCGGTTCTGGTTTTTAACGCAGAGTCTGATGCCTCCTTCCTGTAACAAATGGGCGTGGCCCCCGCCCAAGTTGGAGGCGCTGGCCCCTGGGGGCTCCCGACGGGAGCAGGAAAGGCTGCTAAAAAGAAGTGGGTTGCCCCCCCCATCAGCTCCCCTCTTCCTGTTGTGGGTCTCTCCCCGAGTCTGGGGTGGGGGGCAGATTCTCAAGTCCTGCGGTGGTTTCCAAACTGAGCTGAGCACAGTTGGGTGTTTTAAGGGGGAAATTAGGAGCGTGGGGTCACTCGCAGGGTGAAGGGGAGAACCTGGCCCTGGGCAGAGCGTCAGAATAGGGCAAAGCCCTGAAGGTGTTCGGGATTTCAGACAACAGGCGGATGCAACAGCCTTTTCACGTTTCTGACTTGGATGAAGGTATACGTGCTTTCCTTCCAGCTTACACGTGTGGTCAGAGCGGATTTTTAAAAAATTTTTAATGTTTTTATTTATTTTTGAGAGAGAGAGCGTGAGCAGGGGAAGGGCAGAGAGAGAAGGAGACACAATCTGAAGCAGGTTCCAGGCTCTGAGCTGTCAGCACAGAGCCTAACATGGGGCTTGAACCCACAAACCTCGAGATCCTGAGCTGAGCCGAAGTCGGCTGCTTAACCGACTGAGCCCCCCAGGCGCCCCCAGAGCGGATTTGTAAGAAGTGTCTTAGCAGTGCTCCTTAACCCAACAAACCCTAGGACGATGACATCTAGGGAGGTCCCAGGTTGGAAGCCTTTCCAGAGGGAGGACCCCAGATCTCTGGTTGATGACCCACCTCCTGCGGCCCCTTTAAAGACGTGACCACGAGCGTGCAGATTTGCACCCTAGGCGTCACCGGGGTGAAGCGCTTCGGGCTCGGGGTCCTGGGACTACGGGGGTCACGCGGTCACCGTGTCCCCCAGGCTTCCTGGGACTCCCAGCTGCAGTGCTGAGAAGGCAGAAGGAAGTTGTCCTGTGGGGTCAGGGCAGAGACCCAGGAAAAGACGAATTCACCCCGTGTTGTCATGCTCATGGCATCCCCGGGTCCTTAAGCTTGAGGAGAGGACACGCGTCTCTGTGACTCACGAAGGCCACCCTCCCCAAGTACAGGCCCGGGGAGAGCCGCGGCTCACCGTGGCGCCTCCCGGGCGAAGCTGGGTCGCCCGTGGCTGCGGACCCAGCTTTCTGTTTTCTCTTTGACGTCAGCTTCAGAGGGATCACCAAGTGGAAGGGATCGGCTCAGCACGTAGCTTTATGGCTTGCTTACGTTTCCTTTTTTAGCAGTTATCAGGTTAAGTTTGCTGCGGAAGGAACATGTTTATACTGAGCGTCTCCACACGTAAGAACGGGAGGCCAGCCGTGGTATCGTTACCTCCCTTTCCAAGCACCACGGTCCTTCCGGAAGGCAGACAGAGGTGCAGGGATCAGTGAGACGGAAGATAGAGGCGTCACGTCAGCTGTGCTGACCTGTCCCTGCCGTCCCCCGGGGATGAGAAGGTCAACGCTACAAGTTTAAAGAGGCAGCACGCAGTGTGTTACACAGAAGGAATAAAACTTACCAGGTCAGCTAAGGACTTCTGGAGGTCAGAGGGAGACAGGGGACCAGCTATGAGGACATGAGTCCTGACCACTTTCCTTACCCCTCAGCAAAGACCATTTATCGCTTCTTCCCTCCTTCCTCGAACCTGCAGCAAATTCACCCCAGCAGCTTGGAGGAGAGGCACACACACCTATAGTTGAAATTTAGAGGGATCCCAGGTTGGAAGCTTGTGTTCAAAAAGAATTCTGTAGCTCGCTGAGGGGAGCCTAGGAAAGGGCTGGTCATTTAGACAAGAGTTCGCCAGGCTCATTTGCTGGGTCAGAGGTGGTAGAAGCTCAGTGCTCAGAGGGTTCGGTACAAATCGGCTCCTTCCTCTCTCCTGGGAGTGACTGGAAGGTAAGAAGCATGTCACTAAATAAATCACCCCAGAGACCCCAGGTGACATTGGGTAGTCTTGGAGTCACAGCTTCAGCAGGAAGGACGAGGGCACAGTCCATGCTGGGATTTGTACCCGAGCTGATCTGGTCCTTGCCTTGGTCTGTCCCGGATGCATAGGGTTTCTCTTGTTTTTTAAGTTTGTTTGTTTATTTTGAGAGAGACAGAGACAGCACAAATGGGGGAGTGGCAGAGACAGAGAGAATCCTAAGCAGGCTCTGTGCACGCAGCACAGAGCCTGATGTGGGGCTTGAACTCTCAAAACTGTAAGATCATGACCTGAGGTGAAACCCAGAGTCAGAAACTTAAACGACTGAGCCCCCAGGTCCCCTGATGCTGAGGCTTTTCTGTCGTCAGACGTCACAGCCCCAGGAGTCCTCCCGCCTGGGAATACTTTGAAGACGGAAGGTTTAGCCATTTTTCTTGCAACTATTCCTAAGGGAAGAAACTGGGGAGACTTGCATGTTAGGCACTTTTATCTAGAGCCTGTTAGCTCATGGAGAAAAGGTTTTGAGTCCTGAAAAAATAAATTAATATATTTTAATACATTATTGTATCATTATTGGCTGATTTTTATAATCCCATGTCTTAAAAAACGTGATTCCTTGTTACTTGTAAATAATTTAGATGATTAAAATGGATTGTTTAAAACCGTTTTTAGATTATAGTTTTACTTTTCCAGGGACATTTTATGTATTAACGCCTACAGAAAGCACGAATCCTCAGAAACAGTCCTTCTCTTGCACTGTCTGTGTTCTGGATTTTAGGTATTTATTTGTGGGGAAGAGCCGGGCACATGGGAAAGGATTAAGGTCAGAGTCTAAGCCACACAGTTAGGTCGGTAGATGGTTGGACTGTCGAGTTGAGTTGTTTTGGATGCCGTGAGCAGTAGAGGGGAGCACGAAGTAGGATGAAAGCAAGTAGAAGAAAGGGAGGGTCCGTTTCTTTTCATGCTCCTCCCCACGGAGGCCACTCAGGCGGGGGACAGAGTTCCCTAGAGCAGGCTCATACCAGTCCTGGCGGCCTGTCTGGCTGAGGTGCCCAAGCAAGCGTTGAGGGCAAAAATCACCTTCGGTCAGAACAGCCCTTGGAAGCGCCCTGAAGCTGCAGCACGTGGCCCTGCCCCCCGCACCCCCGCACCCCAGGCAGAGGCCAGGAGCTACCTGACACATAGGTGGGGTCTGTGGAGGAAAGGAGCAGCTGAGCATTACTCAGCACGTGGGGGGGGGCGGGGGGGGCAGGGGCGGGTTTGTGCAAAGGCTCGCGGTCCTGTTCTTTCTGCCCCAGGATCCAGGTGGGTCCGGAGGGAGAGCGGGCCGTGGGAGCCTGATGGGTCTGGAAGGGAAGCCCGGCTCCTTCGGTTCACAGACTGTCAGGTGCAGGAAAGCTCCCCACGGAGAGTTGAGACACATGCCCACCCTCTGGGGAAGATTCCCAGCTCTGCCTCCGTTCTGGAGCCGGTGCAGGAGTTGGTGCTTGTGGACAGAGCGGAGCCTGCTCACACCTGCCATGTTAGGCGATGCTAAGGAAGCCCCGTGCTCTTGCTCAGGATACCTATTAAACCAGAACGAAACAGGCCAACGGCTACCAGGAGATGGAGAAGGAAAGAAGACTGAGGTCCTTGACTCCTCCCCAAACCAACAGCTGTAGTCATCCCTGCTTACAATTTCCTGAACGAGCCTGCCCTTCCGGAGTGCTTTCTGGGCGGCACCCCCACCTCTGCAAACTGTAGGAGAGTCCTCCCGTGCTGGGGAGGGGGCCCCCCACGCGGACTGCTGGAGCGGGTCAGGGAGCTGGCACTGCCCAGTGGAGGAGCCCTGGGGTGGGTGTGGACGGTGGGATGCGCTGTCCGCGGCACCACCTAGTGGTGGGAGCGGGAAGTGCGCTCCTGAACCGGCTTGGAAGGCGCTTAGCAGGTGCCGCTTAGCCAGGGCGTGGGCGTCCGCCACAGAAGGGGGGATGAGGTATGGGCCCAGCCATGTTGGCACCCGAAGGATCCAAAGAGACTTTTGCATTTTGCCCCTTTGACATTTTAACCACAATTCTTTTTAAAAATCCCCTTTTTTCCAGAAGATATTTTAAGGGCCACTTGTGGGCACTTCTGCCCCTCCCTGCCTGAAATGCTGAGAGATCGTTCATCTGTTAAATCACACCCTCCTTAGATGAAACGGGGAGTAGGCAGCCTGGCGCAAAGGGAAAAATGGACTTTTAATTATTTTAATTTTGCAGGAACCAAAAATCAGTGGTATAGAAACCAGGAAGGAAAAGATTTTGTGTGGTGTAAAAGTCTCTGCAGAGGGGGGCTGCAGCAGGGGCTGGGGGGTCTCTGCTGAGCGGCAGGGACAGATGACAGACGAGGGGCTACGGTGAAGAAGTGCCCGAGAGGCAGCACTAGGGCCCCGTGCTCAGCCGGGAACTAAGGGCTTAGAAAATACCACCTTGTACCACGGTTTGGCTTCAAATCACTTTCATCTTTTTTTTTTTTTTTAAAAGGGAGAAAATGCACCCCTGTATCAAACTGTTGTTGACCCCCTCACCCTCCAGAGGAAAACCCCTGTTAGAGCCACGTGAGCCCCAGACACAGTACTTCCATTGATGAGGAGGCACAGGGTGCATGAAAGCTTTCCGGAGCTTCCCCCCAGGAACTCATTACGAAACTTTTTGTCCCCCCAGAAAAATTCATGGGCAGAGTTATATAAAGAAGTGACGGAAAAAACTCTCTAAAGCATTTTCCTATGCCCTGACATTTTAGTCTTTTAGGAAAAATTTGAAGACATTGCTCTTTCCTTTTTTTTTTTTTAATGAGCAAGTCGCTAACAGGCCAACACCTGTCCGCCTCCCTCCCCTCCCCCCAGATGTGATGACTTCTTGAACAAAAAGTAACAAAGCCATTGGACGCCAGTAGGAAGGTCAAAACAAAACAAGAGCAGGTACTGATGCTCTTAGGATTTCGTTCAAGCCAGGCCTGTACGCTGGATGGACAGAGGTTTCCGTCTTCTGTGGGCTTGGTTTTGCTCGGATAGAAAAGGCGGCCCGTGGGTGCCGCTGTTGGGAGAGAGAACACGGGTGTGAGCGGTGGTGAACGAGTTCCTAGAAATCGAGAAGCAGATCCGCGACAGCAGCTTCACACCGTGCGTTCAGGTTAAGAACGGGAGAACTTTGGAGGCATCTTGTCCATTTTACATAGGTTTGGCCGCCTCCCATGCCAAGTGGGGAAGAGAATATGGAAGCTTTCAGCACATCCAGAGCCCTCTTTTCCCAGGACTTGGGGATGTGCTTGTAATTTTGATTTTTAAGAAGTTATTTATGGGGCACCTGGGTGGCTCAGTCGGTTAAGCGTCCGACTTCGGCTCAGGTCATGATCTCATGGTTCATGGGTTCGAGCCCTGTGTCAGGCTCTGTGCTGACAGCTCAGAGCCTGGAGCCTGTTTCAGATTCTGTGTCTCCCTCTCTCTCTGCCCCTCCCCCTCTCTGTCTCTCTCTGTCTCAAAAATAAATAAACTAAAAAAAAAATTTAAGTTATTCTTGTTAGGAAACAAACAAAAAACAAGCTCGGGTGTGTGGACCGGCCAGTCTTCTCCGTCCTCAGAAATCCCCTCTGAAGCAGCCTGGTCCAGGTGTAGCCCCTTAGAATTTTGTAACTCCTCATAGAATTCTCTGGGTGCAGGTGTAGTTTTTGGCACCTGTGTGGGCTCATGTGAGAGCTCTTTTAAGGACTAGGTGCCAAGATGGCCTTTGGGCAGGGAAGTTTCTGTCCTGCCCAGCACGTTCCCAGCCTGCGGTGTAGGGGGAGGAAAGCGATGTTCGGATTGACTGAAATGCAGGAGTCAGTGTATACAAATCACATCATGTGGGTGGGAGACCGGCAGAGTCTTGGTCATGCTTCATGTCCCCGCCGGAGTGACCCAGCCTCCTCTGTGCGCCTTTGCACTCCTCACAAGGAGAGCAGGGGACCACGGGGAGCGCGATGGGCTTTTCCGCCCATCCCCGGGAGGCCCAGACAGCCCCCTCTGCAGTGATCACCCAGGTGTGCGCTGTCCCCGGTGTGGTCTCAAGGCTGCGCAGGGAGGAGGCCCCAGCTCAGCAGACCCCGTGACAAGGCTGCGGCAGCAAGACCCCAAGCACCCAGTTTCCCATCAGTCCTGGGAACCCCTCCCCACCCCCCAGAGGAGCTCAGGGGTCCGAACCATTTACCAAGTGCACCTGCTCTAGGCGGGAAGCACACCAAGGTCAGATCGGAGAGCAAGCGAGCTGGGCGGCTCTCGTCCCCGGAAGGCCCTCCTGTGCCCTGCACGTGGCATGTTTGCGGAAACACAGATGTGTGCACTAGCCACCTGCACGTAGGTCACCAACACAGACCCTGGACGATCAAGGGTTAACTAAGGTTGGAGGTCCTCTCTGATAGATTAGGGCTTTGCACAGAGTCAGAAGCCGGCACAGATACAAGTAACAGAGGATTAGGGGATCTTGATGGAGGTTTTCATTGGTGCGAATACTCGAACCCACCTGGTGCTCTCTCCCCGCAAGTAGGAAGCCGGAGCGTTACACCCAAGAAACCCTGCCCTCGGAGGCGCCAGGTGGGCAGCGGGAGGTGAACACACAGCCCCTGAGGACGGGTCCTGGTGTCCCCTGGGGACCGGGGACTCCAGGAGGGAGCCCCTCCCACTCCCCGGCCCACTGCCCCTGCAGGGGAGAACTCGCTCTCCTGCTGGCAGGGCTTTAGCACAGCCAGCAGGGGAGAACTCGCTCTCCTGCTGGCAGGGCTTTAGCACAGCCTGTGGCTGCTCCGTGGGGGACACCAGAGGCCTCAGGCGACTCACTATCTCTGTGTTGTGTCCCAAGGAAGGGAGGCGCTGCAGCGACCCGGCAGGAAGTGGTGAAGGCGGAGAGCGGGGCCAGGAGTCCCAGTGGTATTTCGGAGGGCCGACCCTCTGGCTTGGCACTTTGATTCCTTCCCGTTGATCTTCCTGTCCGTTGCTTCTGGGGAATGATGACTTCTGGATTTTAGCAGCTTTTCCTGTCCCCAGACCCATCTGTTGAAGATGGGTGCTGCTTTCGCTGATGCCAGCGTGTCTCTAGAAATGCCCATCTCGCACCACCTGTCGCAATGGAAGATCCAACATGTGGCCGGGGGCGTGGTGCGAACCTTTGGGCCCTTCTGATTTGATTTTCTGCCCGTGGGTTTAAATGGGGACCACTTCTAATAGAGCCAGCCTGGCTTGTGATTGTTTTCTTAAGGTGATCTCTCTCTCTGTCGCTTGTCTTCATTACCCCTCTTTCCTGCATTTTTCTTTCTTCCCTCCCTCCCAAATAACCCCTCATGTCTGTTATTTGGGACGCTTCTCTGAGACTTTTTGTTGCTTGTGTGGCTAGATCTTACTGCAGCCTGAGAATCGTGATTGTTTGGTTGCCTTTTCTTCATAGCTTCTCCCATTTTTGTTTTGTTGGCCACGGTTTTCCAGTCACCTGAGTTCCTGAGCAGTCATGTTCATCGGTTGAGAAGCAAAGATTCGCAAAGGCTGTTTTCACGTGTGTTTTTGCCCCTTCCTGCTCTGCCCGGTGCCGCCCGCGGCTAAGGGTTGGCCCTGGTGGCCCGGATGCCGACTGCCACACCAGGGGCCACGGGGCCTGCCTGCGCCCAGAGAGAGGGGTTGGCCCTTAGAAATGGGGCAGAGCAGGCTGAGATTGCGCCCCTGGTCCCTGCCACCGTTTTTGTGCGCTGGCCTTGTCCTGCCTGCCTTCAGTTTGCCTGTGTCCATCAGTTTTTGTTTTATCTGGTTTCTGGGTTTATTCTGTTTCGTTGTTTTTCTGGGGTTTTTTAAGGCACAGTCAGCTGTGTGTGGGTCTGTAGGTTTGAGGCCCCCAATCTCTTCTATTTTATTTTCCTTTTTGTCAAATCCAAGGAAAAACTCGCCATAATAAGCTAGAAGATTCTAGTTTGCAGCCTTTTGACTCTCTGGAGTGCTCATGCCTCTGAAAACCAAATGTGTTCTCCCCCCCAAGAGGTCTCTGGGGGCTGAGCTGCGAGAGGGGCACGGGCTGGGCCAGGGTGGGGGGCGGGGGGACTTCCCAGTACCACATTGTGCATGCTATCAGAGCAGCATCGGTTTTTTTTCATTTTCCCTTTTTTTTCCTTTTTTTTCCCTTTTTCCTTTTTTTTTTTTTTTTTGCATTTGAGTTATGAACGAGGGTGACCCCTACAATCATGATGTCTCCCATAGACGCGTTCTCTCATTCCCGCTCGCCGGCCTCCTGATGCATGCTCCCAATGCTTCTGTGATTTACTTTGCCCCAAATCATAGGCTTCAGCTGCCTCAACAACACCTCCTTGGAGCTTTAAAAAGACATACCTGGAGGACAACTTCATTTTCATTAGAAATCAGACATCCTGGAGACTGCAAGAAGGTGGCCTGGGGGACAGGGGCGGCGCACACTGCTGGGTGTCAGACCGCACCTGAACCTGGAGCTGGGGACATCCCCGAGCTCCGGGCGTCTCCCACCTTGTTGCTGGGGCAGCTGACGTCCCGTGTCCCTCCCCGCCACCCACACGGACCCAGTAGTGGAGCCAGCTCCCCAGCCCCTTTCCGCGGACGCAGGAAAGGGGGCCGTGTGAGCCTTGCCCCGTGTCCAGGTGGCAAGGCCCCGCCCCGCCCCCATACCTTGCCTCTCTCCTTGGCAGAACTTGGCACTTGTTTGCCAGTGAAAAGAAGTGTGAAACACCACAGGGAGGAAGCAGGTTCTGACCCATGAGGGCGGGAAACCAGATTGCTCCCAAGGGCTCATTAGCTCCTCAAACTGGATCCACTACTGGCCAAAGAGCGCGGATGGGGAACTCTGTCTGGACTGGGCCGGAAGCTGCAATTCGATGCTCTGCACACTGGTGCTCAAATGGGTGGTTAGTTCTGAAAGACCGCCTGCGTTCCAGAACACGCGCATTACAGCTTCTGTGCCCAGATCCAGTACCAAGGCGGCTCATCGCTTCTTCCGTCCATTGAGAGCCATGCTGGGATTTTACTTTTCTCATGGGTTTATTGGATGCAAGGAATCTGTTCTGTCCCTCCCCCCGATCTAGCACACCACCCTGGGAAGTGCATGTCACAGACCAACTCCACCTTCACCTTCACTACATGTCGCATCCTGCATCCTTCCGATGAGCTCACGCGGGTCACGCCAAGGTAAGGGACCCAGTCCTCGGGGTGGGGAAGGGCGGGGTGAGGCTGGGCCCCTTCCTGCAGGACTTAGGGGCAAGAAGAGTCGGAGCAAAACCAGCTCAGGCCGGCTGAGGTGTCTTGGAGCGCCTGCTCTTTGGGGTCCCATCTTCCCTCTTGAGTTGAGGCCCTTGTTGACCCAGATCCAGCACGGAGAGACCGGGACCCGCTCTAGGTGCCTTTTTGACCATGATCCCTCCCTGACTAGCCGAAGTTGGCACTCCCACAGTCCGTAGGGCCATGTCAGTTGGGATTTTGTCCCGAAGTTTGTCAGAAGAGCATGGAGTTCCTCCACAGAGTGGAGTGCCTGAGCCTTGTGGAGGCCGCGGGCCTTCGGAGTAGACCAGAACCACACACCACAGCCGCACTGCAGTGACTGAAATGATAAGACTTAAAGACCGAACGGTGTGCCCAGCGCGGTCCATTTTCCTTTGGTGCCTTCGAGAAGCGATCAGGACTGGCACCATCTGGCAAGGGGGCTTGGAGGGCGTGGTGGGGGGTCCGCTGGGCTGGATGTCAGGCCTTGCACAGCTTCCAGTGGAAAGGGAAACCGTCTCCCTGCACGTGCTGAGGCGACCCCCCCCACCCCCTTCTCTGTGGTGCAGTCGAGCGAGACGCTGGGCCAGTGGAAGGTGACGCAGGCAGGGCGGGAGGCGAGCCGGGCCAGCTCGAGGGCGCGGCCACCCCGGGGAACGCCTCAAACCATGAATAATTCTCCGCAGGTCATGTGAGGACGACGGAGGGGCGAAGCGGCCCTGTGCCCCGTTGAGCTGAAAGGAGATGTAGGGCAGAGAGGGAGCCCGCGGGCGAGGCAGGGGTGAGCCCGGCGCCAGCGGTGCCTGCCCCGGCAGGGCCACTGGAGGGGGCTGTGTGTGCACGCGTGGCCGCCACTAACCCAGGATGTGTCTCTGCGGTTGTGCCTGGCTAACGTGGCCTTGACAGTGGATGCCCCTAACCCCTCTAAACGCTCAGTTGAGCCGAGTGCCGGCACTAACATGGGCCTAACCCAAGTTCCCGGCAGAAGGGGGTCTACTTTTCAGCTTGTCGTCTCTGACCCCCCTCCTGCCTCCGGCGAGCGCGGCGCCCCCACCCACGGCTCAGTGTTGGGAGAGCCTGTGGTTTTGCCATGCGCTGGAGCCTCTCCCATGAGGTGACCTGCTGTCTGAAGCCGTAGGACTCAAAACGGCAGTCCTGTCCCCGTCCCTAGGTCCACAGGGCGGGACAGACCCGGGCACTCACTAGCCAGGAAGGCTTTCTGCCTGGGCTTGAAAGGCTGGCAGGCGAGGGACGAAATCAAAGATTTAAAGGCCCCGCTGTTTTTGCCCCCGATCGCTTGTAGATCAGTGTAGATCGCTTGTAGAATTGCACTTGGGCTTTTTGAAGAATCCATTTCTTAACCGCAGGACTCTGCTGTGGCCCCTAATCTCGTGTCCCTTGGAGCGCTCCCGGCCCACCAGCACCCCTACCCCTGAGCTTGCCTGAGATGGACCTGCTCTGGGTTTCTCACCTTATGCGGACCAGCCGCCGGCAAGGTCCCCAAGTGCGCAGCCAAGGGACTTGGCTCGGACTTGCTGTGAACCCGCCTCCCCCAGCAGAAGGCCCCCCACTCAGGTCATTCCTGGGACCTACTCCAGAGCGAGGCCCCTTCTTGCCCGTGCCCCTCGTTGGCATCTTGTCCAAGGTATCCGTCTGGCTTTTTTTCCGCCAGGCTGGGGGAGAGGGCTCTGCACCCCCGGCTCCTGAGGGCACCCAGCTGGCCTGCTCCGGGGGCACCGGCAGCCCCTGCCCTGTCCCTGGGTAAGTGCCAGGGCAGGGCTCATAACACTACGGAGGGGCACACAGCTTTGCCCTTAGTGGTTTATCCGGAACCTGTCCCCGCTGTTAAGGGAGGGCCTTTCCTGAAGTTAAGGCAGCCAGCAGTGTGTGTCCCCCCGCAGCCCCTGCTGTCCTCTGTCCCCACTCCCTTTATGCCAGACCCCGCTTCTGGAACACAGCGGGTCCTCCACCAGCAGGACGCAAGTGGATGAAGGAATCCTGCCTTCCTTGGGTGACACGGGTTTTACACATCCTGGGAGCCCTTTTCCGGGTAGCTCCTTAGATGCAGGCCTGGCAGGATGTGACCCAGCTGCCCCTGCCCCCATCACTCCACTCACGGAGGTGGAGGCAGAAGCCATGGACGGGGACCAGGGGAAAGCGCGGTGCAAGGGGGAAGGACCCGATGGTGGCGGTCAGGAGGTTGGGGTCTGCTGCTGAGGCAATGCCCACCCTCAGCCTGTGCGCCCGTCACCCGAGGGCCCCCCACCTGGACGCCCCACCTGCTGGGGCCACTCCCGGGATAAGCCCTCAGATCCCATAGTTCTCGTTAACTTCCTGCCTCCCAGGAGTAGCCACTGGGAAGGAATCCTGGACCTTGAGTACTCTGGTAGGGAAAGAAAACCTCTCTGTCGAAGGGCTCCCCCCATCCCCCATCTTTGGGGTCACCCAGACTTGAGCTCGAATCCGGAGTCTTCCACTTAATAGCGGAGCGTGACGCTGGATAAGCCCCCTAACCTCTGAGCCGAAGTTTCGTTTGTCACCTGCAAAGGGGACAGCTATCCCCACCCTCTGGGGCTGAGACCAGGGAATCCCGTGCAGTTTGTTAACTTTAACTCTGCCCCCACGCCCGCCCCTCCTGGGAGGGAGGAACCCACGTGGGAAGAGGCGTCTGGGGAGCCTGGTCGGGGTGGGGGGAGTCCTCCCTGGACTCCTGCAGGAGGCCGGCCACCAGCCTGTCATGGGGCTCACGGGAATGTCCCGAGGAATGACCTCTGGTCTTGTCTCGTCAGCCTTAACTCGGCTCCGACTCCAGCCTGTGGCAGCGCCGGCCACTTGAAGTCCACGCCGGTGGCCACCCCGTGCACTCCGCGGAGACTGAGCCTGGCCGAGTCCTTCACCAACGTGCGCGAGTCCACGACCACCATGAGCACGTCGCTGGGGCTGGTGTGGCTGCTGAAGGAGCGCGGCATCTCCGCGGCCGTCTACCACCCCCAGGGCTGGGACCGGGCCGGCCGGGGCTCCCTCCTGCACGCCTACGCGCCCAGGATGGCGGCGATCCCCTCCACGCCCCCCAACTCGCCTATGCAGACACCCACGTCTTCCCCGCCTTCCTTCGAGTTCAAGTGCACGAGCCCTCCCTACGACAACTTCCTGGCGTCCAAGCCTGCCAGCTCCATCCTGAGGGAGGTGAGGGAGAAGAAGAGCGTGCGGAGCAGCGAGAGCCAGACAGACGTGTCTGTCTCCAACCTCAACCTCGTGGACAAGGTCAGGAGGCTCGGCGTGGCCCGCGTGGTGAACTCAGGGCGAGCCCACGCCCCCGCCTTGACTGAGGACCAGGGACCCCTCCTCTGCGGGCCCCCGGGCCCCGCCCAGGCCCTCGTGCCCGGAGGCCTGGTCCCTGAGGGCCTGCCTCTCGGGTGCCCCAGCGTCACGAGTGCCATCGGCGGGCTGCAGCTCGCCAGCGGCATCCGGAGGAACCGCAGCTTCCCCACCATGGTGGGGTCCAGCATGCAGATGAAGGCCCCCGTGACTCTCGCCTCGGGCATCTTGATGGGTGCTAAGCTCCCCAAACAAACTAGCTTCCGGTGAGGACGGGAGGGGGGCCCTTCCCCCAGAGGAGGCCAGCCTTGCTCCTGCCTCCCTCCCGCCCCCCTGCACTGCGCACTCTCCCTCTCTCTTCCTCCGCCCCTCCCCTCTTGAGCTAGACAAATCAACCTCGTGCCTCATGGGGGAAGAGTGGACACTTGGCACAGTGTGTACATAGGACTCGGAGACCTTGTGTCTGCCCTGCCCTTTCTCCGTCTCCCACGGTAAGGGCCCTAGCGCCGTCACCGCTGTCACCGGGACTTTGTGCTGCCGGGGGGCAGGGGCAGGCGGGTGGCCCTTTCTCCTCCTCTGGGAAGCACTGAAATCCCAAGTGTGTTCTTATCCCATGGATAGGAAACCAGTGAATCCGTGGCCAGCTCCCGGGGCTGTCCGTCGCGAGCTGGCAGGGGGCACACGCCTCTGCCCCTGGTGTCGCCGGACACCTCCCCTCGCTCCCCGCAGAAGAGGCGGGGCCTCGGGCTGTGGCCACACGCAGCTGATGTAGCTTTCGGGGTTGGGGGCCCGTTCTTTCTTTCGGGGGTGGCCCGGCCTCCTCAAGACCGTCTCTGCTTCAAAGGAGAGTGGCTTCTTTTTTTTTGAGGTGGGGCTTTTTTTCCCATGCCTTCTACCTGAGTCCCCCTTCCGTGCCCTGTAACCGTGTGTCAGGCCGGACGTCTGACCTGAAAGAATGTATTCACGCTCCCGCCGCACCCGGTCCCCCGTGTGTTCTGCGTACGGTTTTCGTTTTCCGTTTTTTATATGCAGCGAAGTAACGGTACTAGATGGGGAGTCACAGCTCCTGTCCTGTGGGTCTGGGACCCTGACATCACACGGTTTCCAACATACCAAACCGCTGCCGAGATGGTGGCGGAGTCTGGGGACCCAGTGTCACAACCCAATTGGGACCAGACCCGAGACACTTCTGACAATAGGATTAAAAGGAAAGGGGGGAGGGGGCAAGGCTGTGAGCGGAATTTGTCAACAGTGAAAGTAAAAAGACCCACAAGCACATGTACTACCACGCCGGGTCATGGGGGAAGGAGGCGTGGGCGTCCCGCTGGCTCCCGACCTTCCTGGGGCCGGAGGTCCGCCCGCGTGCCGTCACGCCCGTGGTCTGGAAGCGGGCGTCCAGCGCCCGCACCTGTGCCCTCGCGTCTCAGCGCCGAGTGGCTACAACCAGGCACTGTGTCCCGCCCCCTCCCCGAGCCCTGTGTCTCCTTGTGCCGCTGTTCAGGAAGCGATGGAGGGGCCTGTGGCAAGAGCCATGCGTGAACCAGGGAGCCTGGTCCTGCTGGCGTTGCTGACAAAGTCCGGAACCCTTATTTATTATTTATGTGTGCTGTATTTTAACCATCCACCCTTCTGCCCGGTTCAGTCACAGCGTGGCTGTGGCATTCCAGTCCGAGCAGGTGACTTGTTTATCCGCACCGGAGGACCGTACTGTCTCTCCGGGTCCCTCGGCCCTTCGTTCCAGCCGCTCGTGGAAGGTCACATCACATGCAGATGAGATCGTCCCGCGGCCCACCCCCGCGCCCCAGCCCTCCCCAGACGTGTCCGGCTCCGTGTACACTGACGCCCACCAAAGCGTCGTTGAGAAAGTCTGAAAGGAGCAAACGTCAGTGCCCCGATTTTAGATTATTTATTCTCAGAACACGAGGGTGCGGGGTGTTTTCAGCCCTCCTCCTGGTTGTCTGCGTGTGCTCACTGCAAGGAAATTTTTTATTTGAATGTATTTTAAAGCAGTAGGTAGAATAACAAAGTAGGAAAGCCACGAACTGATGGACCACTTGGTGTATTTGGAGAGGGGCCACCACTACCACTGAGGAAATCCCGGTGCGGAAATCGGCCGCCGGGAGGTTGCAGGACTTAGCATAGCTCACGATCAACCTTGTGCAACCACTGCATCAAAAAACAATACGATTTCATCCTCTAATGAATATCAATAAAATAAGTTCAAATGATGGAAACCACACTTGGCCTCTGACTTGTATTCCATTTTTCATCTTTTCCATTCGCACACCTTACCGCACCTGAGCCAGCTGTCCGGTTGGAACCTGGAGAGCTTCCCTACTTTTCAGGGCTGTCTACTACTCCACCGCACCCACAAGGACCACGTTCACACTCCTGCGGAGCAGTGCTCTGGGGCTGGGCACGGAGTTAATTCTGGCCTTTTCTAGCCCAGCCCTGTCACGAGAGGGGGAAAACCACAACACTCTGCCCATATGTAATCGTCACATGTGGGAGCACATCTGTGTGATAAAGTCCTAGGTAGAGGTTCCCAAATTGCCCTCCACAGAGTTCAGAAACTTCTAAGAACTGAGGACGGCAGAGGGTCATTAGAGAATTGAGGGAGAGAGGAGAAGACTTAACTTCCGCCTCACTACGTGGTGCGGTGAGACTGTGCAGGCAAACACAGGCGCGGTAGTGGCAATGTGGATTTTACACCAGATGCTACCGTTCGGTCGCATGTGACCTCGGGCAAGCCCCTTAAGGTCTTTGGGGCCTTCTTTTTACCCTGTAACGTGTGAACAGTAAAATATCTAAGGGTTAATTCACTGAGTAAATGTATCTTGAGTATCTGCCGTGTGAGGCATTGTTCTAGGTAGTGGGGAGCTAAGAAGCTAAGTCGTTTCCGCCCGGGTTGGCACACGGCCCAAACGTATAATAATCCCCCGTGCTCCTCCCTTCCCCTGAAGCACGTGTTGGGACGGTGCCCCCTCCCTGTCGGCACAGCCTCCACCGCCCTGGGTTCCCGTATGGACAAGGCTCCCCGCCAGCCCGTGTTTGGCATGTGATCCGAAGGACAGACAACCTTGTGAAGCCAGTGGGTTTCTTGGGGAGAACGTCAGACTCCCTGTGTGCAGGGCCCAGGCGTCTGTGGTTTACCGAGCCCTCCAGGTGGTTCTGGACTAACCTTCGAGAACCACCGCTCGGGGCCAGGTGTGGTGTGGGAACCTTGCCACGGGAGGCAGCTGTGCCTCCAGTCTTTCCGTCTCGCAGGGGCTTGAGGAGGCCGGAAGGCTGCAGCCCACGTTGCTTGAAGGCAGATCGAGGGCTTTATTGTGGGTGACCCTGGACCTGGGCTTCAAGGAGGGCAGGATTGGCCCCGGGGTGGCTGGAAGGCATTCCAGGTGGAGGGAAAAGAGGAGGAGGAGTGGGAACAGGATCCTAGGATGCATTTTTCTAGGCCCTTCCTCACAGCAGCAGGGTACCTGGTAAATACAGAGGGCCAAGAGAATTAGAAAAACCACTATTTTGCAACCAGAAAACTACAACAACGGTGCCAAAACCATGCAAGTTTGTTAGAATAATTGCGCACATCCCTCCCATAGGATGTTTGTGACTCTGCAAAGGGGGAAAAGGTACCTTCCGGTGGAGAAACCTGCCGTTCGGGGCCTCCTGGGGTGACTTGCTGGGAAGCACACACCGTTTCTGTGCAGCTCTGCCAGAATTGCAAAACCTGAATCCTGAGGTTGACAAATTGACTAACTCAAATTGCAGGACATTTTATAAAACTGTGTACCTGTTCCCTTTACCAATGTCAGTCTCATGAAAGACCGAGGAACTCTATCAGGATAAAGGAGAATAGAGTCAACTAGTGCCCTTCCTGACTCTGAACTAGGGCGCCTGCTGTAGAGATACTGGGGTGGTCAGAGGAACACAGAATCAATATTAAATTCATGAATAAAAAATACTGAAAATATTACATTTCATGAGTTCATTTGTGCCATAGCTATGTAACAACTTGTCCTATTTCTTAGGAGATGATAAAGGATTAAGATAAAGGGGCTTGAGGTCTGTCTGCAAGTCATTTTCATATATTTCTAGAAAAAGCAAGTAAGAATTTGTTTTTGAAAGATGCAAGATGGGTACATGGCTGGCTCAGTCCAGTAAGCATGCAACGTTTGATTGGTTGTGAGTTTGAGCCCCGTGTTGGGCATAGAGGAAAGGAAGGAAGGAAGGAAGGGAGGGGGGGGGGAGGAAGAGGAGAGAGGAAGGAGAGAAAGAAAAAAAATAAAGGAAGAAAGGAAGAAAGAAAAAGAAGAGGGGCGCCTGGGTGGCTCAGTCGGTTAAGTGTTCAACTTCGGCTCAGGTCATGATCTCATGGTTCGTGAGTTCAAGCCCCGCGTTGGGCTCTGTGCTGACAGCTCAGAGCCTGGCGCCTGCTTTGGATTCTGGGTCTCCCTCCCTCTGTTCTTCCCTTCATGCACTCTCTCAAAATAAACAAACAAAAAAATTTAAAAAGAAAGAACATTTTTTAAAGACATAAGAAAAGGAACCCTTTGAAGGTGGGAAGCTCCTACCAGCATAGGGCAGCATCTTGTAAACTGTAAGAATAAGTGCATTTTTCTGCCTCCTGGCTATGGCAGGAGGCTCCTGGGGGGGCCGGGTTCCCCTAACTGTTCCAAGCTGAATTTCCTCCTGGGTATCCTGAGCCCAACCTCCAGCCCAGGGAGCTGAACCGGAAGGCGTCATGGCCCAAGGGGAAGTTGTCAAAGAGGTAGTTGCTGGGACCAGGAACAAAGACATCAAATTCTCGGTTTTTCAAATGAGGACAGAAAAAACTAAGTATAGGTTTGCCTTCAGACCAAAGGCCTTGGGATGAATCCCACTGAGCTATCTTCCTTGTTTACTGCTTACTGTCTCTCCGCGGCTCCCATGACTCAGCAGGTTCTCGAAGCTGCTGGATGAAGGGGGGCACTGGAGAGCGCCCCTCACCTTCGCTGACCCTGGGCCAACTCTAGGGTCTCGGGAGAAGCCCCAGCGGAGTCTGAGGATCCAAGTACAGATGCGCTACTTTCGCAGCCGCAGCCGGGGGTGGGGGAGGGGGCAGGAAAGCGGAGGTATTCCAGAATTCGGCCGCGGCTCCTCCCCCTTACCCGAACAGTGACTGCACGAAAGTAGAAGTGGCTGCAAGTGGGTCTCCTCAGAGAGATCCCCAGGGGCCACCAAGTGCCTGCCACCAGGTAGATCTGGGACTCACTTCCAAACAGGGCCTGGGAGGAGCAGAGAGGCAGGGGCGCCCTAGGGGCCTGTCCAGCAGCGGGGAGAAAGGAGACGCCGCCTCCCCACCAGCTCGTAGGAGTGCGGCCACCTGGAACGTGGGCTTCGTCCCAGGAGAAGCTTGTGGAGGTGGGAAGTAATTCCGAATTGCCTAAACGGATTGGGGGAAATTTTAGGGAAAAATTAATTTGCTCAGTGTGGGCTTTTGGCTGGAAAACCGATGCTGGAGGATTTTCTGTAGCCAGTTGAGGGCACTTGAGGGCAGCAGGAGACCTGCAATCCTGGAGTCCCGTGCGTTTGCTCTCCCCCCCCAAAGCACCGCAGGGAAGCTGCCCGCGTGGACAGAGACACGGAGGGAAGGCAGGAGGCGTGGTCTGAGTGGGCACGTGAGCCGGAGGGAGGCATTCCAGGCCCGGGGGGCAGCATCTTCACAGGCGTGGGGCATCAGCACAGAAACTCAGCATAATGTGGGACGGAGCCCACCTCCGTGTACCCCGCCACACCGAGGAGACAGAAGAAAGCGAAACGCAGTTTACAGAACATTCCAGAGTAGAGTGTTTCCACCTTTGGAAGTAAGTCCACCCTCTTATAATACACCTTCCTTTTAAAAATAATTTTTGTTGGGGCGCCTGGGTGGCTCAGTCGGTTAAGCATCCGACTCTCGATGTCGGCTCAGGTCATGATCTCGCTCATGAGATCGAGCCCCGCTGACAGTGCGGAGCCTGCTTGGGACTCGCTCCCTCCCTCTCTCTCTGTCCCTCCCTGCTCGTTCTCTCTCTCTCTCAAAATAAATAAACATTAGAAAATAAAAATAATTTTTGTTCCTTGCCCTTTCCAAAAATATTTGGGGCTGGGCTCTAGGCGTCACCCCCCTTTCCTCTGTGATACTTAGCCCATGTGTCCCAAGCCCGGCAGAGCCACAGCGCAGTGATAGAAGTGTCCCTTCGGCGGTGCTTGGGCCTTCCCGTGTCTAGTGCCAAGGCTCAGGCCGATGCTGCTCTCAAGTCCCAAAGATTTAAAACCAGAGAGGGAAAGTGGAGCCTTTAGCTCAGACCAGCAGGATGGAGGCTCAACAGCGCCGAGAGCAGACACGAGCCCGGGGAAGAGAGACAGGAGGGGACCCGGTGGCGACCGCAAGCAGGCGGGACCCGCGGGGCTTTCTGCGGCCAGGGCAGGAGATTTGCAAGCGAGCCAGAGTTTAGGGACATCTTTTCGGAAGAGAAAAACCAGATGTGTTGTTCCCTAAGCCTACAGGTAGATAAACCCTTGGTCCTCGCGGAGGCCCGTGGTGCCGGGACACTAAGGGCCGCGTAGCGGTGGCTCCACGCGGCCCCGGCTCTCCTCGATGCCTGGTTTCCGGCCAGTGGCCAGTGGCCTTGACGCCGTTGGGTCCCAGCTGGTGACTGAGAAGTACTGCAGCATGTGCTCAGCTGGTCTGAGTGGGCGTCCCGGGCCCGCAGAGGCTCTGGGACTGACCCACCAAAGACACAAAGTACCCGGCTTAGGAACTGGGTAGGTAGACATCTCCCCCCTCATCAGCTACTTTCTTGTCTCAGCTCCCCCGAGCCTGCTTTGTCAAAGCTGGAATCCAGACCCCCTGAACACACAGGGATGAAGAGGGGGTCCCTGAGCCGGTGCCAACGGCCAGCAAGCCCCAGGACTTTCCAGACCTCTAAAATGGTGCTTCTCAATTCTCAGTCGTGACACACTTGTTGGTCTGCTTTGAATCAATCCATACGGGCCAATATTTGTCGAATACAACAGTGAAAATACAAAACCAACTTTTAAATTATTAGATTCAAGACATTATATTTCAAGGGGCGCCTAGACGGCTCAGTTGGTTAAGCGTTCGACTCCTGATTTTGGCTCAGGTCGGGATTTCACAGTTCGTGAGATCAAGCCCCACAACAGGCTCTGCACTGACAGCATGGAGCCTGCTTGGGATTCTCTCCCTCTGCCCCCTCCCCTGCTCATGCTCTCTCTCGCTCTCTCAAAATATCTATCTTTACATATATCTATCTTTACATATGTATCTCAAGAATATAAAAACATAACATAGGAAAAGTAAAATTTTGAGAATAGCGGATGTTATTCATTCGAAGTATGCATAAAGCATTTAAGGTAAGGACTCACTCATTCCGCAATCATTGCCCGTCGTCAGTCGTGATTTTCCGCAGTAAATACCTGCATATGTACTTGGAAGGAGCACTGTGTCTCACAGTGTTTAACAGGGTGAAGGGGTCGGGTCTTTCATCCAGCTAGTTCAGCTCGGCAGTCCCGCTCCTTGCAGGGGACAAGGTGTCCCTATGATGTGTCCATGTTTTGTTGTAAGAACACCCACCATAGACAAACCTGCCTCAGAGGACGAATTGACCGGAAAGAAAGACAAGATTTTTTAGGCAATCGCTCGACAAATAATTCCAACAACTCTTAAGTTACGATCTGTAAACTGTGGCTAATACAGAGCCTTCAGGGAAGATGGCGAGTAGGAGGACCCTAACCACCTCATCCCATGGAAATAACTAGATAACACCCACAGCAGTGTAGACCGCCCAGAAAATGACCTGAAGAGCAGACTCTCCACAGCCAGATGTAAAGAGGCCACATCGAAGGAGGAAGGGCAAAACCAGGAGAGAAATAATCAGCCCACAGGACGTCCGTGGAGGGAGAAGTGCAGGGGAGGGGCATTGAGGAGGCACTTGTTGGGATGAGTGCAGGCTGTTCTGTGTAAGCAATGAACCACGAAATCTACCCCAAAAACCAGGAGCACACTTTACACACTGCATGTTACTCAGTTTGACAATAAATCATTAAAAAAAAAAAAATTCCTCTGTCATAGAGAAAATTCATCACACAGGAAGGGTCTTGATTTTCGTGACCAAACCTGTAAACCTGAGCAGGCACACTCCTCGTCTTTGCTCCCCTTCGACTATAAAGGAGGGGGAGTTATGCTAGACTCTGGCCCCTGTCTCCACCGATTCAGTGACTCTCAGCCCCTTCCTCCTTTTCCTGGGACCTTGCTGTCTTTTAAAAGCCTTCTTTATGAACCATTTCAATTTTTTTTAATGTTTTATTTATTTTTGATACAGAGAGAGACAGAGCATGAGAGGGGGAGGGGCAGAGAGAGAAGGAGGCACAGAACCGGAAGCAGGCTCCAGGCTCTGAGCTAGCTGTCAGCACAGAGCCTGACGCGGGGCTCGAACCCACGAACGTGAGATCTGACCTGAGCCGAAGTCGGAGGCTTAACCGACTGAGCCACCCAGGCGCCCCCTTTATGAACCATTTCAAACTTAGAGCTAAGAGTTGTATAACAAACAGTTTGTTCTTACCATCTGCATCAGTCAGGGCTCTTAGTCACCAACAGGAGAAATCTGCCATGGATGGTTTAAAGAGAGAAGAGGCTCTGTGAGGAATAACAGGAAGATTACAGAATCTCCTAAGGACAGAGGACCTGGGCTGGAAGCTGTGGAGGTAGGAACATTTCCAAATCCCGCTCCAGGGGAGCCGCTGCAGCCCATCCATACTACTGACGCCGCATACGACAGGTGGGGGCAGAGTCACAGCTCATGCCCCAGCTGCAAAAAGAGGCGGGGGGGGGGGGGGGGGGCAGAGTTTGGGCTCCTCCTGGGGGGAGGTAGAGAATTCCCAAACAGAGGAGGGATGTCCAAAGGTGACTAGGCCAAAAGAATGTTGAG